>JAOBRG010294646.1:0-15834 GCA_027574985.1 Umimayanthus nakama
TATTTAAATCACTTTCAATGGATGTTGTTTGTATTTGTTTTGTTTTTCTAGTGATGCTGCACAACAGTAGCCTTTATCTAATTATTCACTCAACAGTCAACATAGTACTCCGTCGCCATTTATGTTCCCGATGCTGCATTGGGTCGTTATATATAAGGCCGTGTATTTTAAGATAGAATCTGAAAAGCCAATGAGGGGCAACTGACCCAGTGTGATGACTCAGCTATTCAAAACTTCCAAAAAATTTTGTCAATGAGTGCTTGCTTCCGTGGCAATTGACTTGTTTGTTAACGTTGTGACACAAGGCCACATTCCTGGGAAATCCTAGGCGTGATGCAATGACGTAGACTGTGTCATGTTTTTCCAGAAATATCGTCACATATCTGCACATCTGAACATGACCACCGACTATACAAATACTAAAAAGGAAACAATCCCACACAATCAAAAGTGTCTTGTTGCTATCAACATTATTGTGAGGACGAATTATCGTTTGGCTTTGAGGGAGACTTCTTCGCGAGTCGCTTGCTGAAAAAAGGAGTGTTTAGACTGTTAATTGGTTCTACATGTATATGAAAAATTAGAAATGAGTACTTCGCTGGTTAGCACATCCTACCCGGGCGTACAAGCGGATTAATGGTGCTGAAATTCTGGGCTTACCAATAACTGGTGAGATAAGTTGTTTACCGAACTTTGTCACGTACAAATATTATTTTAATACGCTTTGTTGTCACGGTGCATGCGCGCGTGAGGTACGATTACGAAAGCCGGATATACAGCATTAGCTCCCACCGCCCACAAATGACACATATCGCGAGTTTTCGCAAAAATATAAGAGATTTAAACTCACGTTTAGACTGTGGTGGCTTCACTTGGGAACAAACTACAGATATTGACCAGGAGAATTTGCAAAGGGATCGATTTCGTAGCTTTTGGGACCAAAAGGTTAAACTGCTGAAGTGGTATAGATTCACCCTTTGGTCTCCAAATCAAATTCCAAGCTCAAGGTCTGTCCTGTCAGTTTTGTTTGCAACACTACCGAAGGTTCTGGTTAGGAGCTGATTAGTCAACCTTGTTGTAACGGGTGAGTTTAATAGCATGGTAAAATAACTATAATGTTGTATCAAAGACAAAGGTTTTAGTTCCGAATCCAGTAAGTTAATGAACAATAACTACCATCTTTTGCCCGTACCGTGAGTATCTAAATATATTTGACCGCACATCATAACAATTTATACTCCTTTTAGCAATGTTGATTCAAGTATTAAGTACACTAATTAATCTTGGGAACTGAATCACGCTCGAGCGCATGGCATGGCAGCACCGAGTACATTCCGATCTCTTTCTGTGCTGCTGATAGCTAAATCCGCTTCAGAAATTCTTCGGTAAACATGCCAGCGCCGGGCTGTGTTGTCTTAAAAGAAAAACAAAAATCGGAGGCGTTCTCTATCCATTGAGCATTATCATGATATGTATTTCAATTTCGATAACAAGCGTTATAAAGCATAATAAAACGAAAACTTGAACTGCAGTTAATTAGTAGTTATTCAGTGCTAAATCGTGTAATTCATGATGTCATTTTTGTTGGTTATAACTGTAACTGAATAAGTGAATTTCGATCGACTTCATATGTTCTGACAGTTGTCTGACGAAAAATTAGACAGATGTGTCTGTACGCTTGACTTGCATGCTTACATGATACCATACAGTATGAAGATGTTTGAAATTTTAAAAAGGTTACAGCCCCCGTGTCCATTTATTTATTAGCGTGATATCTTATCAATGATTCTCTGAACACGATATTGGTGCTATTGTTAGTTTTGTAAAAAAATCCCTGCAATCTTGATGAATGGGGGGTTGTTTGTTTGTTTTCAAATTAGCAGTGCCATTCTTGGTAGTGCTTGTGTAGTGTTTGTGTAATGTTATAATGGTAGATTAAATAAACAGACTATGTTCATTTTGCAAGTATGGGAACTTGACAAAGGCGGATAAACTGAGTTAAGAGATATAAGAAATGGGCGACACTGAAAAATATTTTTGAACGTTTATCACTTTTTCAGGAAATTGGCTGAAGAAGATTAAAACTTTCTTATGTCATTCTCAGTGGTCTTTCCTCTCGATAGTGCCTCACGATCACGCAAACAAGAGTAAAAAATAATCTTCAAACAAAAATAAAAACAATATATGGAACGCAAGTCGATAAAGGTTTCCTCTTTGACTAAGTTTCGTGCACGTTTACATAGTTAAACCACCTTGTCTTTTTTTATATTTATGGTGAGAGAGCCGAAACACATCATAATCATAACTTCCACCATGTAAATCAAGAAATCAGGATTGAAAACTGGTAAATAATCTTTTTCTTGCAGTATATTCTTGTATATAGTACAGACTACAGTGTGAGTCATTACTCTAAGAAATAGTCCTTTCCTACCTTTTTACACCAAGCTCTCTCCATCAAACATCACTGCTGTGAAGTAGGTGCTCTTAGCTGAAATAAATAAGATAAAGAAGGCTTTTGATATTGATAACGATATATCGGTAATTAAGAACAGCGAGCATGTTTCTGTGTGATTAATATTGTCTTACTCAGCTAAGAAAACTCAGCCTGCGGTTACAAAAATAAATTAGCCCTATTAACATGGAATTCAGATACATCTATCCCCGATCCCCATAGAATCCTTTACAGAGAGCCGGAAGCCATTCAGTTGAACTTTAGTACTTTCTGTATAATGTATCCTTCCGGCCGTCACAACGTTCAGTTCACAGTTGAAACTGTTGCCTTGATAATTCTGCAGTCGCTCATGCTGTGCGTGCTATACATTTCAGTAAACAATTTTGAATTTCTGCGAGGAAAGTTTAAAGCAAACAGTCATCCTATGTTGCTGAACTCCTTCGCGGAAGGTGGTGAGTATTTTGAAAGCACTTCTGTCGTTTATACTCAGCTTGTGTTTAATAATTCTCACTGTCAGACTGCAATTTTTTTACTTTGAACAACCGCTGAGAGAATCAGCAAGCATTGGCAAGCAAACGTTCGATTTACGGTAGTCTGAAAGATAAATTGGAAGATCTGAAGGCAAAAGAAAGACTTAAAAACTGACTTTAGTTGGATTTATGTCACTTTCCCCACTTTCTATCGAGCTCCCAAATTCAACGCACGGTTTGACATCGGTCCTTATTTGGCACTTTCAGTCACAACATGTGTGTTAATTAAATTAATAGAACCTTTTTTTGTTTTTATAATTGTATTAATCTTTTTTAATACTTTCCATCGTTTTAGACATGCGGCGAAAGGGAACACAACAAATTCAATATCATTACAAAAATAAAGAATATTGTCGTAATGGTAAAGTGTCTTAGTTTATCTTTAATTTTTTGAATTGACCAAAAGGCCTAGGTGTAAGCTTTTTTCTTTGTAAAAAAGTTAAATTGATCTGTGACATGAATACCAGCCCACTGGGACAGGACAAGCAATGTAAAATCTTTTAAATATGAATAGATTTTTTTTAAGAGATTTCCTAAAAAAAGTTGCTTGATCAGTTTATGAAGGGACTGTTTAGCTGTGTAAACACAAGCACCAGTACTCTCTCCAGATTGTTCTAAGACTTTTCACTCTCAGCATATCCCTGAGGCAGAAGGAGATTTCTCAGGAATGATTCGATGAAAACCAATTAGGTATAACGCTACATTTTAATGCGACAGAAAGACGTAGCTCTGCAGAGACGAAGAAATTCAGAAGTAGTTGTATAAGATGTAGTGTTTGCTCTCTTAGCAGGGGCATGAATGCTGACAATGGCTGAACACAAGTTTCTTATTAATATCTTAAATATTGTCTGTTACCAAAATGTTGGTTTAAACATTTTGTTGAACTAATTACAACAAAAAGTTGATGAAAACTGATCTCTAACAGGCAATTCTTTAAATCCATGTACTCGATGAACTGATTGTCCACATTTCTTAGCCTACAATTTCAAGATCTTTCTGATTATTTCTTTATTTCCGCAAACGGGGCATCGTTTTTACGATAGCTAACGTGTTCAAAGTGGGAAGTCGTAGATAAAGAGGCTATGAACCATAAACTAATAATTGAGGAACCGTTTTTGGGGTTGTGGGAGTAGGGAAATGAGGTCACATACCCGCTCGGGGTCAGTGCCTGACACAGCAGTTTCTTTTTAACTGAGTCGACTCAATTAAAGCAAAACTAGTTATTTCCAGTCCTTAAATGAACTTTAACTGTTTTTTAATTCTCATCTAACTCTGCACATTTTATAATGGAAACATGACACCGTTGAAACGTCATGTTTTAGATCAATAAGCACTTGCAATGTTTTTCTTGTAAAATCATTTTCAAAATCCAGCTGCTCTAGACTACTAAACTGTATATTTAGGAAAAACAATTTTCCTAGTAAATGTAAAAATGGTAAAAATACAACTTTAATCAAATGTTTCTTTAAAGGCCACAATTTTCATTGTTGGAATTGAAGTAGTTTATTTTTAAAAGAACCTAAGTTTTCTGGCAGGACAGGTTCTTATGATTTGGGGAATTAAAATGCCAAAAAGCAGCCTGTCGTCCTTAAATCATTTTAAAAGTTATTTTACGCGTGTTTTTACTGTATTTCTCAATGGTAATTTTTATTTTTTTTCCTTTGTAGATCGGCCCTAAACAATGGGGTGGAAAAATATTTGAAAACGCTTTCACGGGCTCAAACTTAGTAGACAAGCTATTGCAGAATAAGCAAGATTTCGATTGCAGAGAGAAGGCAAGAAATTTTGCACAAGAATCGCTCACAGACCGTTGTTTTCATAGTATCATCAAATCCCGGACGTTCGAGGACGGGGAACAGTGGTATTACTGGTCAGCGGATGATATTTCATGTAGAATCAGCAAAGAACTGCTCAGTAAGGTGAGTCCATTCACCTCAGTTAGGTTGGAACTTGTGATTTTACTTGTAGATTCAGTGTTACTTTTTGTAGTGAGTTATGATAACATTTTGTGAATGTTAAAGTTTGACAGTTGGACCCCGATAATTCGAACTCTGATAATTCGAAGTCCCCGCTAACTCAAAGTTTTATTCATTCCCCTTGGAGTGCCTTACTGCTGATTTTTACCTCGTTAATTCGAACCTCCGTTTATTCGGACCATTTTCTTTTCCCCTTGGGATTCGACATAACAGGGTCCAACTATACCGCATTAGGGGCTGGTCAAAAAGTACAGGGGGGGGTTGGGCCGGAGGAAATGAAAACCCGGCTTCTTAAAAAAAAATGACCCACCCCCTCATAATGGCACAAAACTTTGAAGACTCACCCCCAACAAGGGCTAAAATAAACATGACCCACCCCCATAACTCAACTCCGAATATTTTATTTTTTGTCACTTTTTTTCTTTAAACCTGTAGTATAGAAGATCAAAAACAACATAAAAAAGGACACCAATCTTAATCAGCAAAAATGCTCAATACTCATCTTACAGATACATCTCGATGCAGTCTTAAATTTCAGTTTATATTGATACAATTTATAGCAAACTGCAATATTATTTGCCACAAAGCATCTGACTGAGGGGCAAATCTTTATCACTGTCAGTTGTTCCAACATGTAAATTTTCCCCAACTTTCTCCACTAAAGTTGCAGATCATCTTTATCTGATGAACAGTTCCTTTTTAAGTAGACACCTTCGAGTTCTCCCTGTGTGGTCTCACTTAAACTTGTTGAGGCTTCAGGACTCGTGCTCTTAGTTGATGTCTTTGTCCGATTTATATCACTGCATATTCTTGATTAACTCTATAAGTTACATTAAGAGTTAGTCTAGGATTAATAATAGTCAGGCTTTGGAGAACTCCGTTTTTGCAAAACAAGAAAAAGGTTGGTCAGAGTAATAGCCTCCTTGTGGGGTTTTTACCTGCTTGAAACAATCAAAATATCCATGGGCAAAAATAAACCAAAACTACTTAATCAAAACTTGAAGACAACAAAACTACTGTATGCACCTTGTGTATACTGTATTTCTAATTTGTTATAATTATAGTGGCCGTGTCAATGGCAGTTTTGAATTAGGCCATCTTATAAAGAAGTACTACACTCCCACGGCTCGCACGATATTTATCTGTCAAATGCATTCAGAAATAATTACCCACGCAAATTCACCACGGTTTTAATCACGCTTCACACGACCTTACACGCTTCACACGTTCTCCACCATGCTTACTTTATTTTCCACAGTCATATTCGTAGATCCCACGGAATCACGGCAGAGACCACGGAATCATGTCCGTGATCACGGCCGTGGCTTGTGTTTTTCGAGGGATTTTGTTCTAACATTTTGATTTTTCCTAATTGTTTTTATAAATGGTTCATAAATGATATTTTTCATTGACCAGCAAAAAAAGGGTTTCTTAAAAGTGGCAAGTATTGCTTGGATTTGTACATAATCATATTTTTATAAGACATTTAAAAATGAACTGAATAAAAATTAAATTGTACAGATTTATGTTTTTTTTAAAAGTGTTGATGATTTCTAATGTACTGAATTCAGAAGGTTTGTATTATTTTATTTAATGAGCATGAGTATTTTAATATATCATCACAATAATGTTGAACTGGAACCACAAAAAACCGAACTTTAAAGGTGCCAAATAAGAACATTTAAGGAATGTATTACAGTATTTACAAGTGACAAGATTTCTATTTCATATCCATCTTATTCTCTAAAATCTTTCTTTTAAGACTCTGTGAAACTACACCTAGTCAGAAACTATCATGACCCACCCCACCACTGGCTGAAAAGTGGGGTGACCCACCCCTTTGCCAAGGCTCGAAACTTGCTGACCCAACCCCCATTTTCCTCCGGCCTACCCCCACCTCTACTTTTTGACCAGCCCCTTATGTAAGTAAAGGGCGTAGGTGCTCGCATGCAATCACGAACTCTATTTTAATAAAGTCGAGATTAACACATGATCCAGGACGCTCTAACCAAGTCAATTGCCGAGATTGAGCAAAAAACCCCGAAAACTACGAAAAATGGTTTTTGCATTACAAAGTAGTAGACCGGCCAGAATCCTCCTGGAATCACTGTTAGCTGAGGTGCCACCCTCGGACTAAGCCTCTTCCTTCTCCTGGGTACGACGTTGGTGAGGTGGCATCCTGAACCATGTATGATTATGATCTTGATTTTGTTAATCATGATCAAACCTATAATTTAAAAGTTATGATTATGTTATATGATATATGATTATGATTATGGTTATGGTTATGATTGTGATTGTGATTGTGATTGTGGTTGCGATTATGATTATAACTATATTTATGATTATGAATATGATTATTACCAATTCTTTGCTGCATATTTTGCTAGTATCGGTATGTTTTTAAAACATGTTTCTTTTGCAGCCAAGCGCAACCGCTAGTCCAATTGTAGTAGAAAATAACGACAACAAACCGATCTGGGCAACAGCAAAACTCAGAACAAGAACATCCGGGATTTCGTTGTCACGACTTCTAGAATTAGACAAGAAAGCCCTCGTACTTAACAAAACAGAAACTGAAATGGATAATTCCCGCAAAAAGAAGGCAGGGCAACAGTTATCTAAGGGTCTGGCCGCCCTGCTGGCAATGGACCAAGAGTTCAGTAAACAAGATATGCAGCGGTCTTCGGACGAGGAGGAGGGGCCTAAAGCTGTCAATCAAACATCGAATCAAGTAAAACCTAATGTCAACGGAAGTAACCGTAACGACAACTCCTTTTCGACGTCTGAGGTGGCTAAAAAGAGTAGCGATGCTAGAAAACCAGTTGGTAAATTAGGTGCTTCCAAGGAACACAGTAAAGATGAAAGTGTAAAAATAAACGCTGAATCGGGTGTGAGATACTCCAGGACAGGACGACCTACCAACAAGGTGGGTAAACTTGGTGCGTCAAACCAACAAGTCATCAAACCACAAGGAAATGAAGATTCCAAATCTGTTGGAGTGTCTACTTTGCCTGCTTCAAAGAAAGTCGAAAAGCTTGGCGAACAAAAGGAAGAGAGTAAGCTTGAAACACCGCTGACTAAACCTTTCGGTATGTCTCCCCCACGTAGCCGAAGCAAAATTGGAAAACTTGGAGCACCGAAAGAAGAAAAACAAGAAGTGAAAAAAGCCGGGTCACCTTCTTTGCCTCAGTCAACAACAGACACGAATGTTGATGGTGAAGCTGGACAGGAAAAGACGTTTCTTGCCCCACAGTCAAGAATTACAAACGCCACTGTAATTAAACCATGGCAAAAAGAAAACAGCGATAACAAAAAGAGTAATCCTGAAAACTTGTTTAACGTGAGGAAATCCTCCCCAATACGCGTTCAAAGCAGTAGAGATCTCTCCCCTAACCAAAGACAACCGCTTACAAGGGAGCAAGGTAGCTCGCCTGTTTCACCAGCACCTGAACCTTCTGTGGACTACAACGACCACACCAAGAAACTCAACGATAACATCAACAACAACAACAGCAGCAGCAGCAACAGCAATAATAGTAGTTCTAATGAAAAGAAAGAACAAAACCAACTTAATGGTGAAATTACACCAAATCTTGTGGTTCAAAGTTTAAAACAAACTTCTAAACAACCCTCGTTGCAGAAAAGACAAAACAAAATTGCCAAAGCATGGGGAACATTCACTCAGAACACGGAAAACAAGCAGAACGAAGATGAAAGTCTCTCCAAAGGTACGAAAGAAAGTATCATCGATAACATTAACAAGTCTGGTGTAATACAAGTCAAGAGAACGGAAAAACCTACAAACGGTGTGAATGGGTTTCCTGTCACATCTGAAAGACAAAATGGTGTAAATCAAGAAAACGAACAAGGAACAGAGAAAGTTTCCAAGTTGTTAGTTCAAGAACAGGGGACCGCGGAAACGTCAAACACAACACTAGAAGAGAAAATTAGTTTACAAGGCAGTAAAGAAGAGAAAGAAGGCAAGAGTACTATGCTTTTGAATGGACCGTCAGGAGCAGATGATACTCGACAAACTTTAATTAAGTCTGCAGCGATATCGCAGGACAAAAGTACTAAAGTAGTAAGCCCAGTAAACAAGCTGACGGCAGGCGCAAAAGACAGTTTGAAAACTTCTAAGGAAAATAAACAAAATGAAATTTCGAAATCACGTGTTTGTACAGAAAGCAACCAACACAGCTCGACACTTGAAAATGCTTGTGATACACTGGAAACTAAGAGAACCATAAAGTTACAGTCACAAACTATCAACTCGCTAAAAGAGGAAATAAGGAAACTCAAAGAAGAACAAGAATCGGTGACACGGTCGTACGAGAACAAGCTTTCTCAATTGAAAAACGAACTGGAGATAAGCAAAACAAGGCAAGTTATCGATTCAGACAACTCAGTTAACACTTCTCTTGAGCCTGAAAGCACATCGATATCGTCTCAAGACACTTCACGATCAAATTCACCTCCACCAGCACCCCCTCCCCCAGCGGCCCAGAATGTTGTGCCGCCTCCACCACCTCCACCACCCGGTGGGAATGGCCCACCACCTCCCCCACCACCTCCAGGTGGTTCAGCACCTCCCCTACCTCCACCCCCTGGTGGTTTAAGTGGGAAGAAAAGGAGCGGATCTAAGCCAAAGAAGGCCACAATCAAGCCAGATGCAGAGATGAAACCTTTATTTTGGAACAGAATCATTCTATCCGGTAATTAATTGATACTTACTTCTTAAAAATAGCTCATGATTTCAAAATCATGCATCTGATTCCCCCGCTACCTTATGTTAACTTAAAGTACATTGCAATCAGGTAAGACAAACAAAAGGAACGTAAGTCTGTTTGTTATACAACCTCAACTAATATATATAATATAATGCTAAAATGATATGATTTAGGTTAGATTAGATGAGATTAGATCAAATTATAAGTTACATTAGATTAGGTTAGGTAAGATTAGATTATATTAGATTAAAATTCGAAACAATCCAAAACGTCGAGGCATTTTATTTAACATTAGTAATAGTAATTACGTACAAGCAGGTGTAGCTCAGTTACATAGTGCGCGGCCTTCTGAGCTTGAGGTTCCTGGTTCGATCCTCGGTGACTCCAACGTCTGCTTCGACTTTCTTCTAATCTGCGTAGTTTGAGCTTTAAATACCCGTAAAATGGAGGGCTGACAGAAGAAGGGAGGTAAAGCTCGCAGCGAGAACCACGAACATATCAGTTATTAATTTACACGTGTTACCCTCGTTAAATAAGGTTGCTTTACCTTTTTTTACAATATATATAGTAATGATAATAACAATAAGAAGAAGAAGAAGAAGAAGAAAAAAAACCCCCAAGAATAACAGTGATATCAATGATAATGATTTCCGTAGTATGATGACTCTTTGCAATACATTTAATATTACTTCATGTTATTTCAGCCTATAACATTTGTATTGCACTGCTTGTTAACAAACTTTCTTCATTTGTCGTTTCCTTTAACACTATATGGCAACATGTTAATGTGGTATGCCATATTTTATATAGTTCTGTTCTATTTTTAAGTTGTGTTGCATAATATTGTCTTGTATTACATCTTGTTTGTATTGCGTTGTTTTGAAATGCAGTGAACCATATCCTTTTTTATATTATAGTGCAATGTAATAAAATATAAAATTAAGTATGAAGTAAGACGTTGTAACATGACCTTACCTTACGTATTGTATAAAGCTATGTAAAGTTTTACTTTATGAAACTAAAATAGAGCAAAGCATGTGTTATATTTTTCAATCAATCAGACAATTAGTATTTTATTTAAACACGTATCGCCCAAGAGCTTGAAGGCTTCTTAAAAACATAATTTAATGTAATGGAAAGTATAGTAATGTAACAAAAAATAACATAAGTATTGTATTGTATTGTATTATACTGTGTTTTGTTGTGTTGTATTGTACTGTACTGTATTGTGTTGTGATGTGTTGTGTTGTGTTGCGTCGTATTGTGTTGTATGATTGTGTTATGTTATGTTGTGTTGTGTTGTATTTTATTGTCTTTTATTGTCTTGTCATGTCTTCTCTTGTATTGCATTGTATTATATTTTATATTATTGTGTTGTGTTGTGTTGTTTCGTGATGTGCTGTGTTGTGTTGTATTGTATTGTATAAGTAATAATAGCCTTTAACAATAATAATAGCCTTAATTTAAACAACAAAATAGTACAATACGATGCAATACAACACTTAATTCTTAAAAACTACGGAGTGACGATCTTAAAAATTAACCTATATTGACTGCTTAACTGTTTATGTCTACTGCTAACTGTATATGTCTATAACTATCTAACTACTATCTTGTCTAACTATTATGTTTAACTGTTATGTCTAACTATATCTACCTTCCTGCATGTCTGACTACTATCTTGTCTAGCTATTATTTCTGTTAGTTCTAACTATATCTATTTATCTACCTACCGGCGAGTTTGATTGCTATCTTATCGAGCTATTATGTTTACTTGTTATGACTAGCAATATCTATCTACCTGCCTTCATGTCTAACTATCAAATACGATTATCTAACTAAAATTGTGTAGTGGTTAAAGCTATATAAAATCTCCAAATAAGAATACACAAGAATGACTATTTTAGCATCACTCATTTGTTGCAGATGAAGTAGATGGAGATCAGAACAACAATGGCGGCAGGGGTAGAAGTAGAGCCATCTGGGACGGTGTGCAAGAAGCAGGGTTTAACACAAACGAGTTTTCAAAGTAAGGCGAAGTTCCTTTAAACTTTCCCGTTTAAAAGAAAGCAAAGATTGTGGTAAAATAATAACGTTTAATATGAAAAACCTTGGACACGACTTCTTAGCTCTGTAGTAATAATAATTACATATTTGTGGTGCACAAAAAACGAATGTGATCGTTATTGAAAAATGTTTGTCTTTAAAATAGCAATCTTAAAATCGTACGGTATTGACATTTAAAGCCTCTTAAGCTTAGTTTTCTAACCAACGCATTTTTTAGCCACACACCTGTACTGAAAAAATTTAACCTCATTTTGTTGGTATAACACGTTCTGTAAATATTCGCCAAATTTACGACAAACTTGTTGGAGTGTCAGTTCATTTTCTAGAGCAAATAATCGAATCATGGACGCAATCTAGAACAAGTCAAAAACATTTTTATGGTTTGCAGATTCTTTGCGAAAACCCTATTCGTTCCCAGACTAATCAAGCTAAACGCATATCCTTTTACGGACCAAATCGGCCCAAAAAATTAAAACATACTTTTAAGGGTGGTACATAATCCTACCGTTGACAATGAAAGTAGCTCATGGAGAGTAAATGACTGTACTTCTTTCTATCGGAAATTAACAAATACTCGCCACTTTTCATAGGCTCTTCAGAAGAAAAGCTCCAAGCAAGGGAGCCAACAAAAGACTGTCGTTGAAGGATGACCTTCATTTCCTAAAAGGCAAAGGAAAGGAGGTAATTGTTTAACACAACAACAACAACAACATCAACAACGCTTTTATTTTTGTTTCACATTTTAGAGGAGACATACAATGTTATCTAACTTTTGTTTAATTAAGTTGTTGTTTCATTTTGTTTGTGTTTACAAAATATAGATTTATGTGAAAAAATGCCAGGGCAAAAATAAACCGGTTACACTGGCTAATTTTTAATTCTTGTGTAGCCTCACTCACGAAAAGAAAAAGACTTGCACAAAAAGGGTATGAGAAACCGTTTTTTTTAAGTAATTGATGTCGATGACATAAGTTTTCTCTATCGGTACAGATAAAAGGTCACCGAGATGCTTGAGGTTTTATTGACTTGACCTCTAACCTGTGGTTAAGTTTTTATCTATTGATACATAAAAAGGTCACCAAGATGCTTGAGGTTTTATTGAACTGACCTTTGACCTTAGAACACGTTTCTCTGGTGATAAGAATTGTAAGGTCACCAAGATGATTAAGACTTTTTTAGTTAACTTCTAAACCTAAGGTTAAGATTTTTCTATTGATACAACTGCAAGGTCACCAAGATGCTTCAGAAATAATAGAATTGACCTCTGACCTAAAGTTAGGTGCTCTTTATTGATAAATTGCAACGTTGCCACGGCGCTTGAGTTTCTATTGGCTTGACCTCTGACCTTCTATAATGATACAATTGCAAGGTTACCAAGGTGCTCGAAAAGAACCGTTCGCAGATGATCGGTATCATAATGGGAAGCATTAACTGTCACCTGGAAGACATCAAGGACGCCATCTACAAAATGGACTCAAGCGTCGTTGATATGGACGGGTGCGTACGCATAACGTAGGCAGTTACAGCGTGACTATCGATGTGAAAGAACCGTGGTCATCTAACTGAATATCGGGTGCCGCTAAATTGTTTTTGGCGAGGAGATTCATATGTGTTCTCGTAATCCGCTTCCATCCTCGAATTTAGTCGATGTATTCTGGTCCTGAAACAATTTGTAGGTGGTTTACATCTTCCTTGAGTGTCTCAAAGAGCCGTTTTTCATTTAGAAAACATGAACCAAACAAAAATCAAACATATAGGTGACCACAGTTCGATAGTACAGCTTCTGCACCTCATTAGGATAGCACCAGGCAGTATATAGCGACAAGACGGTTACTGCGATGTGCCATTCCTCTTATGTCTGTTGTTGACCTTTCATTATAAACAAATTGCTGTCGCCAGTTGTTTCATTTGCCATCGTTTTTTGCTACAGTGCTATCTCAAGGCTGTTGGTTGCCATCGCTGTCCGAGTGTATTAATGACGTTTCCAGTTGCAATATCTGTGATAGCCGTGATATAATTGGCACAAAACGCATCTCCTGTTGTTGTTGCTGTTGAAAACAATATGCATACTGGTTTGACTTTTGCCCATTGCGGTTACATTGTTGTCCTATTATATTTGTATAGTCTTATGTTTAGTGATTCTAATTTATTTCATCTTAACAGTCTGAAGGCACTTTACGACATCAGACCCAAAGCAGACGAGATAGAACTGATTGAACGCCAGCTGAAGAAGAACTCCAAAAGTAAGTGGCCAAACCAGTACAATACTTTTCCGACCTTGTTTGGATTAGAAGTACATGTAGTTTGTGTAGGGTTTGGGGTAGAAGTGGACGGGTAAGTGGCCTTAGTACTATAAATAGCTTCAAAAATACCCATATCCAATTCATTATTATGAATAAGTTAATAAGTTCACTTGATGAGTCAATGGATGGATGGATGGATGGATGGATAGATGGATGGATGAAACATTGACGTTCTAACGGTCAGGCATGGGGTTTGGGATTGGAGTGAATTGGGTGTGTGGCCTAAGGGCTATCAGGAGCTTCAGTAACACCCATATCCCATCAGTTAATATAAACTAATTAATGGTTAATTCATCGACCTGGTTTTGATCAGAACTAAGGTACGCTGAGTTTGTGGTTGGGCTACAAAACTGCTTCCACATTACCCATATCCCATCAGTTAACAGGAACGATGAAATAGATAGTTCCTTTACCTTACTTGCACCCAAAGAAGCGTTGGTGTAGTTGCAAACGTGCGACTTGTTTATAATTTTAACAGCTACAAATCAAACTCAAATTATCACGTGCTTCTTTTCTTGCAGCAATTCTTGACAAACCGGAGGAGTTTCTGCTGCAGATGCATAAAATACGTCATTTTTCAGAGCGCCTCGAGTGCTGGTTATTCAGAGACAGTTTTACAGAGACACTTCTTCACATAGGTAAGCCTCATAGTTTATCACCGTAGCTTGGTTACAATTATGACTTTTGTTCACGGAGATGAGCTGCACACGTTGATACGTTATTACAGAGATGTTTCTTCACAAACACGAACCTTAATGTTATCCATGCTTACTAATTACTAAATGAAAGTGGCAAGAGCTTTTACACACTTTTCTTTGTTTTGACTTTCAGACCGAAGGCTGTCTGCAATTTGTGAAGCAAGTAGTGAAATGTGCACAAAGTAAGGAAAACTGTTATGTTATAATTTTTATTTCAATTCAATACCATTCTGTCGTTGTTAGATCTTCCAGGGAGTGTGCTGAGGAAAAGGTGAATAAGCGACGTGGTGTAAAGTGTAAATATAATAGCACTTTCATTTGTCTTTACCAGACATTTTAAAGTTTGACTTTAAAGGAAACAAGTTAAAAGGCGAAGGTATCAAAACCCTTTGGCAACCGAATCGTCTCATTTGATTGACTTATTTGCAGTGCGAAGATGGTAACATATCAAAAGCAGACGCCTTTTTGTCTTCGCAAGTAAAGCGGCTGCTACCGTGACAGAACGCGCGTAGTCGGTTAAAATCTCCTCTATTCGATCATTGGGTCTTTAACAGAAACCAGTGTGTGCGAGGTTGGTACAGTTGGCTCTAAGAATTCCCGCGAAAACGGCACTAATATCTTGTTAATATTCTATCTTTGTTACTATGGTTACTGTATAGCCGAGAAGTTATGACGCTGCTGTCAATCATTCTGGCGCTGGGTAACTACATGAATGGAGGTACGGCGCGTGGACAAGCCGACGGCTTTCAGATGAATGTTCTGCAGAAATTAAAGGACGTCAAGACGCAAGATGGCTCCTTGAATCTTCTGCAATATGTTGTTCGATTGTACTGCGTCAAGACACAGGGGAAGGGGGTACCGGATTTCACCCTACCCGATCCCTACTGTATCCTAGCCGCGTCACAAGTAATTCAATGCTTCCTTTGTGTTTGTTATCTTTACAGGCCACAGTGGCAAACTTTGAATTATCCATTAAATAAAAACTTAAAGTATACCCTCCTCTTTTAACTTTTTCTTCCTACTGCTTTTTCTCCTTCATCTTGTCCTTCTTCTTCATCTTTTCCTTTTCTTCGTTTTC
>JAOBRG010294757.1:0-12545 GCA_027574985.1 Umimayanthus nakama
ATTGCATGCAATATTGCATGCAATGCTGCAGCGCGTGTCTTCACAATAGGCGGTTCGGTTTGAATAACAGAAACGAATTACCTTTATCCAATCAACCGATAAACTTGGGGAAACTGTCAGTTAACTTGTATTTTTAAAACTTTTAGGTCAAGCTTTGAATTCATTCCAACGCGCCTTAAGCCATAAGTCTCTGTGTTCGAATGTTTGATCAAAATCTCATTACTCATTTGGAATTTCTTGGCACTCTCGCAGCTCCACCTTTGGACTTGCTGTGCAATATTTCTACTATGGTAAGATCGGATTTGAAAAATGATCATATCAGTTTAATTCAAATTTAACCAATTGCAAACCAGCTATGATAGAAATTTTAAGATCGTTGTCGAATTTATTGACCTATTCCTTTTCGTTTTTGTGCAAAAAACAAAAATAAATGCTTGTAGATATCGTAAATTGACTGAATACTTGTTTTTAAATTTTTGGTGGCTTTTCGTTTCATTACAGTACAAGAAACAATACGAGTTCTCTTTTTCTTTGCTTGGTGTTTTTTTGTTTGTATTTTACTTATTTGCTCATTTATTTGCTTCAGTGTTTGCTGTAGTCATCGAAATCACTGCATTCTCTCTTGTTGTAATTCATATTGAACAAAACAATACTTGGATATGCTCATGTTGAGTGAAAAAATTTGATTGAAACAATTATAACCGTGTTTTTATGCCTGATTTTAAATCGTTTTAAACATTATAAAGAATTCTATTTTAATATTTTAATACTATTATACAATAGCGTATTTTCGTTTCACTGATTGTAAAAATCAACTGATACAGCATTAATAAAGCAAAAATTAAGGAACGTTCTTCAAACCTTCAGTCCTGTAATGCCAAGATCGCCGGCTTCGCCTTTCACACCCCGAAATCCAGGAGAGCCTGGGTCTCCTTTGAGCCCCATGATACCTGTTTCACCTTTATCTCCTTTCAATCCTGGGTCTCCCTTGAGACCAGTTATACCTGTTTCGCCTTTCTGACAAACGCAGTTGGCCTTGGGCTAAAATGAGAAACTTTTGTTGTAATACGCACGCATTGTTACATAGGGTCTCATGGTAGTTTATACATATTAACCTCTATTTCACTCGGAAAATAATTCCATTGATTTTCAAAATAACATAGCTCTATTCTGTCGCAAAGTCAAACAGAACACAAGCTTAAGAAAGCTGAACGTTATGAGGAATTCTAGGCAGTTATTTCAATGTAGCCACATTGCATTAATTTATCCTATTAGTTAAATCAGTTCACTTGTTTTATCCAATACTTGTCATACAATTTGATTTATGACAAGAAACATCATTCTGCTTTCACAAATTCCCTCTTATATATAAACAAAAAGAATGGAAAGAGAGAACAGCAATCGATGTGAAGTTGTAGATAAAGAAATCTGAAATGTCTAGTTGCCTTGGACATGTATCTTTTTGAAGACTTTATACTTGAAACAACAAATATCGTAACAATAAATATAATTATGATGAAAAGATTCAAGACCCTTTATAAAATAGTTTTACACTGAGCAAAGCAACAACTTAATACTTGTAAGGTACAGGGTATTAGCAATCCAACAGTCTTGGACTACTTTTTTCTTCATTTTTTCTTAGTCAGCCAACTTGTCCTGTTGATGTAGGGGGCAAAAGAAGAGTTTAAGATACAGACAGCAGTATTGAAAGCAAATAATTTAACTCATGCTTACGGTCTGTCCACACACAGCTGAAACAACCAACAGAATCACTACAAGACACAAGGTAGACCTCATTCTTCAAGTTTCGGTTTCACCAAGTTTCTCCGAAGCCTGTATGCAGGACAAAGAGTTGGACTAGTAATGTGGGTGTAGCTGGCTTCGTTATATATGTGACAATACTAATGTTTGATGACAAATTGGATAATTAGTTTTTAATGACCCACACACTAGGATGTCCAGTTAGTAAGATTAAAGCTAATGTGATAGTCTGATTACCGGATATCAAGCCTTGAGGGCCTACACACAAGCACTCAAAGTCAAAGAAGGCTGTTCCTCAGAGTTCCCAGAGCAACCAGTAGCGTTTTTATTTTAGTAGAAAGCTCCTAAGAAAGGATCTTTAGTTAGTTAGGCATCCAGCCGTTAAAGTACAGGTATTTTCAGAGTCATAGTGTTGTTGTCTTTGCGGAAAACTTTGAAAAAACTTGCATGGGGTAATTTGATACATAACACCTCGTGCAGTCGGAAACCATGCAGTTTTGCTACTGAGAAAAGAGCACGTCACTTTGAAACACAAATGGTTACAAAAAATTCTCCCAGTTTGAAAACAATACCAAAATTTTATAGCTATGAAGAGTGTCTGGTGTATTTCTCTATCCGTGATTTGAAAGTGTAGGGAAAAGACGTTTGCCACTCAAAATACCTTCGCCTATGGAGTTGTTAGGAAACACTTGAAGCAACTGTTTGTTTAGTAAGGAATTAAGCAAACGATTCGGCACGTTTTAGCATTTACTTAACTAAGTTTATTTTGGAACCTCTGACAATAACAGGAAAGAAAACCGAACCCTTTGTCGCAACTTACATGAAAATGCTGTTATAAGCCCCTTTGGTTTTAAGCTCTCCTTTTATAAGCCCTCTCTGATATAAGCCCCATATTTCCTTCATACAGCACTGTCCTTACAAAAACATGGTCCAACAACATATGTATTATGTATCGGTTGTTGTCACTTAAGTTTTGCAGCTTTAGAATATCGCACCTCAGTTATTGATAATTGCGGCTAATGTATTGTTTCTCTGTTAGAATTTACGGTCCACGGTCATCTCGTACATGAAAATTTTGTAAGGTTGGAGGAATTGCTAGCGTGTTTGAAAACGTAAAATTTTATCGATGCTTATTTTTTCAGGATATAACCCTTCCCCTGATTACAAGCCTGCATTAAAACAAACAAAAATTCTGCCAGGGGCCTACAGTTTGCATAAGTGGGATCATCGAGATTGCGGTATCATATGACAAGGAGAATTACTTTGTGTACTGTTCGAAATCAGTTGATTGTGTGCTGGGAGCACGTACACAGTGTGATTACAGTTATCTTTGGTGCTAACCTTGATTTTAAGCAGTTATCATGACTAAGTAAAACTACAAAAAAACCCCAGGAGATCAGTTACATATGGAAGCTTTCAAGAATGTATGTTATGTAAGGTAGATAAGATAGATTATATTTTTATTGTAAATTAGCCCAGAGTAGCCTTTATAGGAGAGCCAATAAATGTTGTTATTATTATTATTATTATTATTATTATTGTTATTATTATTATTATTATAATTATTATTATTATAAGGTGCCAAAAAATATGCAAAAAATATATGGAACCGCCGAAGGTAAACATCGCCGAGAAACAGAAGATTCACTTCATAAAGATTTCCACATTTTATTAAAAAAAAATCCAAAATGTCTTTTCTGTGCTCGCACCTGCAAATGTCTTATAACAATTTGATTAATGTTCTGGCACAAGAATCATACTTCAAGCTTTCTTTTTTTAGTGTGCGTTGACACATTTGTTTCTAAGCCAGTGTACGTAATTGTGAAGACTGGACAAGACGTTGTCCTTTTATAAAGTTAGTTAACAAGTACTATCACTGCTACTACTACTATTATTACTACTACCACTACTACTACCACTACTACTACTACTCTACTACTACTACTACTACTACTACTATTTCCACTACTACTACTACTACTGCTACTGCTACTACTACTACTACTACTACTACTACTGCTACTGCTACTACTACTACTATTACTACTACTACTACAACTACTACTATTACTACTACTACTAAAAACAATAAAGTTATAGTCAATATAGAGGAAATTCCAATTTCCCATACATTTGCTTAAAATCGCGACATGTAACTGATCACACCTTACGGATTGGTAGCTTGGACCACCTGTGGTTTTGATTAGCAGCGCCTTATTCACAAGACCACTGTTACGGCAAGTGCAAGGTACGTGACTGAAATATGCTACACGGTTACGAGTTACGTGACTGTAAGTCGTTAGCTGATAAATTTTAAGAATTGATTGTGTGAGAGACTACCCAAGGCTCCAAAAGGGTGACGGCAGTAGCTATAGCCGTGGTGTGGGACAATTTGCCAACGTGGTCGCAAGCCCAACTACATGTTTTGTTTTGTGACGAACAGTCTTATAAGAACAACGAAGCTAAGATTTGCTCAAAAATTAAGAACAAGTTAAGAGCAGTCAAAACTCGGCTACACGGCATGCAAATGTCATTGAAAAGCACAACACATCACGTCTTTACACGGTGGCGTTTCACTGAGGATTTTTCTGTAGTTCAGAAACACTGAGTGGGCAGAGAAGAAAGTCAAAACTGTGCCGCACGTTCTTTCAATATGATGGTGCCGAAGTGTATAGCTGACATGATGGGAACAAGAACGAGCCTATAGCGCCCCGGCAAAAATGTACTAGTTCTTATTCAAAAAAACGTGTATAGCGACTGCGTGTGCTATTGGGGTTGAGTTGGGGAAGGGTGCAAGTGAGTATGTGTGCTGAGCTGGCTGAAAAGAACTCTAAAAAGAACAAAAACTGAACTCGCCAAAAAATCCCATTCGTAAAGACACTTCAATTTCAGACAACTTCCAAACAACGTGTTTCGAATTTCTTTGGACAAGTCCTAAATTTTTTTTAACTTTGTCGCAGAATGTTTTGAATTAACCAACTTTTAATTTAGGGATATAGCTGGACACTTTTTCCTATAAAAGAAAGGAAGTCCCTTTTCCTTTCATAGAAGACATGCATTCTTTAAATCGCTTCATTTCGCGAACAAATGTAAAGCAGTCTATTCATTTTTGTACTAAATGGACTAGCTATATTACTTTTAGATCGTTCTCATTAATTTTTATTAAAGCCCGTTATGAAAGACGAGCCTTGTTAGAGCCCTGCATCTTGGGGGGTGCTCTCATATAATTTGGGTGGGGTTTGTTGCTATATTCGCGAAAGTCCTACCCTTTACTAGAATAAACTCTGCATATTTTGTGACCCTATACTAGAGTAGCCTTCCAACCTTTTGTTATTACAACTTTTCTCTGCTTAGCGATCTTGTTAAACGGGATCTTATTCTAGACCAATCAATTTTCTATGATTACTAGACCCTATCCTTAAGTAAACGGCAACCAAAACCACAACCTTTACAGCGGCACATATCCGTATAGCCAATACATGGTAGAACTCCCCCCCCGGCTTTGAATAGTGTACATGTTCTATCTTCTTTGTACCAGTAATGCCCTGGTTGTTCAGAAAAGCTACCTTTTGCTGATAAAGCAGGTCGCAACTATCGACAGAAACCCAAACATTAACAAGGTGTGGGGTACAGAAACATGCTAGCAGCCTTTCCTTGTTTGCTTTAGAAAACGAGTTATGACAAGCTGAATAATTGGATGTTGATTAGCTGCCCAAACGCGTGGGAGATTCAATAAACGGGTTTTTAAAACGCTAATGTGATAATGCGATTAGTCGCTGCAAAGCTTTAAAAGGCATTTTATCTTCGGAAGTTGAAACATAAGCAAAAACCAAGGTTAGTGTGGTCGATTACGGAGGCTCAGGCTGGCAAATAAACTAAATGGCAACTGTCTCGACTTTCAAAACTCGTTAAACCAGAGTGCAAGTAGAAAGTCAAGTTTCCCAACCAGTTGCGGAATCAATGAAGTAACTAAGAAAAAATTTAAAATGCTCACAGCAAGCAATACTTTTATTTTATTTTAAAAGAACCAGCAAAGTTTTGCAGTGATTAAGGCTCCACTATGAGAACGAAGTCTTCCATTGTTCATTGAACAATAACAGTTAAGGTTTGCGTTCTTGAACAATATGGTTTGGTATTAGTATATAGTCTTTTATCCAATGGGATCTTTCGTTCGTAAAGTAAAGGATGATCCAAGTTTTGCTCAGGCTCAATTAATGTTCTTTATATATTTTCAGCAATTTGAGGCTTAAAATTTTCTTATTTTGTTTTTATCTACCATAACTTAGTTCTTTTTAAGGATGAAAATAAACTAAAGCGCTCTAAGGTGCTTTTGTTTGCTCTGTGTCTTTTGTGATTTGAGGTAGAAAGCGTCTTCAGGAATTTTTTGTGAAAAGATACTGCAAGTGCCAGTACGTGCAAGTCATGTCACTTCAATGGCACGGGTGGCTTTTGTTATTGACAAAAGTCACGAGCAAATATACTTTATCAACACTTTTAAAGTGTATATATCACTTGTGAGTCTTTTATATTTAGACTCTACTTATTGTTCTGGGCCCGGTTGTTTAAAGCCCGATTAGTACTAATCCCGGATTAACTCTTAACAAAACCTATGGAGTTAACCCAGGATTAGCACTAATTGGGCCCAGATATACATAGCAAAAAAAGGTTTGGTTTGGATTTTTCTTCGTGGCACAATTACCGTTCAAACAGGCGAAATTTTACTTCAGGTTCAAAATGACCGCGCAAAAGGAAGAATGGGTCCAAGTTGGGCTGTGACGTCATTACAGAAGATTCTTTACCTCTGTTGTTTATCATACGGAAAGTCAGGAAACACAAAACAAGATATTTCTCCAACAACAAGACAATTATGAATTCTAGAAATTACGTCACATTATCCAACTTGGACTCATTCTTCCTTTTGCGTGGTCATTTTGAATCCGGGAATAAAATTTCTCCTGTTTGAACGCTAATTGCGCCACAAACAAAAACGCTTGTTTTGGATAATGCGTAAAATTATATAATTTGTTTCTCGGTTAAAACTACAGTCAGTGCAACTGAAAGTAGTATCTCGAGATTTTATGAGCGACCCGGGTTTTTTTCGGGGTAGAAAATTCAAAAACTTATGCTAGAGTTAGAGTTTTGAAAGTCGAGAAACATTGACTTTGTGTCATGAAACCATGATCGATGGAATATACCAATAACTTAACAATTTTTCGCAATTAATCGTACTAAAAAGTGCCATAATTGGTTGGTAAAATGGCTTTGTACTCCACTTTACGACAGCACAACTGACCAGGGAACATTTTACTATCGTGCATGCAGCACCCCTTTATAACTCCCTGACAGGAAACATAAAACTGATTGCTTCTATATATAAACTTTTCGAAACTATCTTTTGAAAACATGTTTTAATTCTATTATTCTTAGTGATAATTTAGCTACTTTGCCTTTGAGCGATAAATTTCTTGTCGACAGCCTGTGTGTGGATTCAAAAAACTGAGTTGAGAACACATACTATCGAGCACGTAGTTTCCTTTGGAACGCGCTATCAAGGAATGTAAAACTGAGTGCTTATGCGAACATGTTGAAACTTATATCTTTTGAAAACCTGTTTTTAGTCTTTCGTTTCAGTTTTAGTTTATCCGTTAAAGTTTGCTGTTTAGTTTGAAACCGAAGGAGATGGCAAAAATAATTTTGCAGCTGGCCTTATGGGTAGATCAGAGGTAAAGCTTTAAACTAGCAAAAATATTTTTTGATCTCATGAGTTTTTTAAACGGAAATATTTTACCGGAAATGGGCTCGAGGAGATCGACGCTAAAACTTTTAAAAGCTTTTTTTTTATCAAGCTGGACTATTTCTATGCCAAAATTATGAGACACTCGAAGTTCCAACTTAAACGTATTTTTGTCCACTAATTTGAAATTTGGCAGTTTTACAGCTAAACAACTAAGGTTTAAAACCGTGTGAAGTTATCACGATAACACTGCCGCTTTTGATTGCAAAAGTGCTGCTTCGGGGTTTTGGCTGTAAAATACAAATTAAGCGGCCTTTCAAAAAACGCTGGCAAGGTCAAATATGAAAATGTAAAAACTGGTGCCATCAAGTACAACACGTCCGACTCCGGAAAGGGAATCTAAAACAAAGGTCGGAAAACAAGACGTTCGTTCTCTCTATTTGTTTGAAAAGTCTAGATAAAAGTTAAAGAGCAATTTAGAGAATTCAATAAGTTTTACAGTGATATGTAGGTTAAATGGGTTACTTTACGCAATAACAGAGAAATGCTCCATTAACTAAAAACACCGCTCCAACTGAGCAGTAATCTTAACCCTCTCGCACTTTTAATTATTTTACAATTTCTCATAAGCCATTGAATAAATTTATAGACTGTACGATTGTATTTTTTAAGTTTTTATACTTTTTAATTTAAACTATTCAAATTTATTAATTGGTTTTTAAGAGCACCACCCTGGAGTAACCAATAAAGTATTATTGGTACTGTATCGAGACATTTCGGGTTTTTTGGTCCTGCCAAAACATATACCTCGGCTTGACCAAACTCGCACTAATATTTTCCAAAATCGTGCAAAAATCTGCTTGATTTCACAAGTTATACATACGATTCTAATTATAACTTTGCCAGCACGATTTGTGCAGATATTCAGGTTCTTGGCCGTCCTTGGCCACTGAATATTGCCACTACACCCAACCACACTATTCATTGTTGTTTGGCAAAGTTTCATCTTTATATAGACACGTGAGGTTGCAGTTATCAGTGACTCCTTCCATATAAAATGACTGCCTCTGTTCAGCAAACATTCATTGTCGCGACTCTCTCGTGGCGAAAAAACCTAGTGACAAAACGCCTGGAAAATGAAGCTTGCTTTGTTTTGGCAGTACTACTACTAGTGACTTCCGCTGTGTGTGAGCAACACGTAAGTGAAAGCCTTACACTTTTTTTTATAAGAACGTCTAACTTTTAGGCTGAGATCGAATGCTCTTAAACTTTGAGGATTTAAGTGTCAGATGTTCTTGAACTTCTTTAACTTACATCTATTTGTTAGCATTGGATCTGCAGTTCAGTTATTTTCCATCCGTACAAACCAACTGGGAGAACAAGCAAGAGGGCAAAAAGGGGTCGTCTTTAACTCTACGAACGAAAGATCCCATTGGATAAAAGACAATATAAGTAACCCAAACCCTATTGTTAAAGCACGCAAACCTTAACAAAGAAAGAAAAAACAAAGAAAGCGTGTTCGCAGAGTTAAGCCTCTCTGCAAAAAAGATGTGTAATAACAACGATAAATTGAAACATTCTTGTACATTCACAACAACAAAGGCGAATGATGACCACATTAGTCAAGAAAAATTTATTTTGCATCACGAACTTGTGCAATATCTAAAATAGTATGTGTGATTCAGTTCGTTTTCCACATCTGATCTGGCGAATCACCACTCATGATTTGTAGCCTTATTTAGAAACTGGTTTCAGCCAATCAAGACGCCTGTTATATCTAAGCTATTTTAGCTAGTTTCTAATTTTCAATAACAAATAACATTATAGGCCGGCTGCTGTCAGAAAGGAGATCGCGGTGAAAGAGGAATAAAGGGTCCCCAAGGGTATCCAGGGATGGCCAGGTCTTCCCGGTAGACGTGGCAGGCCAGGTCCTAAGGGCGATGTTGGAATGCCAGGCCTTGTAGGACTTCCTGGTGTACCAGGAATTGAGGTTGGCCAGAGATTAACCATTTGAGTACTTTATTGCGGAAGGGGGAGTGGAGGTTATGGTAGTAGGCGGACTACAATTGGTATAAAAACAATACTTTCCAGCTAGGTTATATTAAAAAAAACTAAATTATTAAAAAGGCTTTTCTGAAATGTTTTGGTTTTTAGCTTTTTCGACTTTTTAAAAGTTTTCTTGACTTGTCAACATTTTAACCCATACAGTCCTGCCCACTCCCCAGCCTTGGGAAAAACCGACTAATGATTACTCCTAAATACCCTTGTCATCGTTGAACCGTGTATTCCAACACAATGATTTGTTTTTTCATAACTCGCTATTATTTCACATGAAACTCCATGTCTTTCCAAATGCAAACAATAAAAAAATTCTTAAACTCGACTTTTCAGGTATTTTTATTGCACTGAATTGTCAAAGATCAAGATTACCCAACCCGCAAGGTATCCTGGGTGACCATAACTGATACATTTATCCCTTGTCACTCCATTAACACAGGGCACTAAAAACTGCACTGAAAACCAAAAGGATTCGCGTTTGTGGCTGGATGGAAGTCCAGGAGGACTGAGTCAAAAGCCTATGCTTGCTGTCACTTCACAATTATTTGTAGTTTAGAAAATAAAAATGAAACTTAGTCAAGACTTATCTTTGTAACTGTATGCCGTATTTCACGAGTGCTCAGGGTTTTTTGGCCTCGAATGGCCTGTCACGGGGAATGGTTGAAAACTTGCCCCGCGAGCTTTCCCCCCATAGCTTGTTTAAACATACCATAAAAACTCTAATACTCCACGTCCACCCAAATAAAAAAGATGTTGAGATTATAAGCACGACAAAATATGGCGTAAAAGATTCTATTCTTGATCCCTATATCTCCAACTTCGCACATCATAAGTTGTAGTTTCTGTTCTTTCTTATCGAGTTCTGTTTCAAGATAGCTGGGCTCGGTAGCGCTGCAGTAGAGAGTATGCTTGTATTCAAAGCCTGTACTTATTTAAATTATGAATACTGGTACCGTATGATCAGGTCCGAAGAAATGCAGAATGCTTTATATTCGATAAAGACTGGTGACGTCTCTGAAAAAATTTTAGGCTCTGTCTTTGGCCTCTAGTGACTTCTGAATGCCCGATCCCCCACCCCCTTTTGCAGGGCTGAATACTAATAAGCCAAACTTATTACAACTTTTACTGCAGTTATCACTTCAAGTAACTTAAATAAATCAATTTTACCCAAGCTATTAAAGCACAAGTGTCTTTATTTCTTTTTTCAGATATTTTTAAGTAATCGTCTTTTGTACGATATCAGCTTGTTGACCAATAGGCCAGTTACTTGTATCGTGTTCAGTTTCAACGCAAGAGTTTGTCTCGTTTTGAGAAACCATCCCCAAAGAATCGCTACACCAGAAGTTCGATGGAGACAATGAATGAAGAAACATTGTGGAAATTGTAGTTTTAAGCACTTTTTGGTAAACCTAATACATGCAAGTCATTTCTGGAAAATTCAAAATTTGATTTGTTGTTACTTCTTAACAGATGCGCCTAAGGGGTAAAAGGTTGTTCTTTGGCTGAACCTTGGGCGAAGAGTGTAATTATTTTAGTTATTTTTTATGCGTTAGGGCAAATTTGAGCACGTCTGTTCTAATATGATAGTTCATAAAAACACGAGTTTTTTTACCATTATACTTCTTCCTTTTGTCCTGGCCTCTGAGAATACCAGAAGGTTGACAACAGAACCTTAGTCACTTCTCTGGCATTAGATTGTGGTCAATGTCACACGTCAAGGTCAGCCTGCAAAACCAACTGAACAGTGCACTCATGTGTAGTGGAAGTCAAAAAACTTGGCTTGCTCAAGGCAATATATATGTACATTGTTAATGCAAAACAAATTACAAACGAATGTAAAACAAATATGTCCATGGTTGGCCATACAGACAAATTCTATAAGAAATGTGGAGTCCCATGTTGGAAATAAAGCATCTCAGGATTTCTGTTTGCCATCACTCTTGTCCTTGCTCTTGCCCTTGTCTTTGCTGTCTTTTTCTTTTGTGTCTTTGTCTTTTTCTTTATCTTTGTCTTTTTCTTTGCTTTTCTCTTCTTTCTTTGTTGCTTCATCTTTCTCTGCATCTCTATTAGCGACCTTGTTGTTAATAAGATTATGGAGGGCGATGATGGCGCGGACAAGCGAGGCAACGTATGTAACCAACATCTGATCATTTGTCTTCACTGCCAGATCTTTTATAAACTCTTCCAAATTCAGGTTGGGCAACAGATTAAACACATCTTGAAGCTCGTAGATAATGGTGTGGTTAACTGGAAGCTTTCCAGTGGCCACTTTCTCAAGGTAGTCTCTTATGTCCTGGAGCCGTGAATGTAACCCTTTTAAGGAGGTCAGCTGGTTTGTGATTTGCTGTGACAATGTTCCTGCAGTCAGATTCTTTATGTCCCTGCAACACAAACCAGATCTTATTACTGGCAGAAATCAAAAGTATTCAAAAACTAAAACACGTTCATTGGTGTTAAAGGCATAACCACTTCGCCATCTTAACTGATTACAGGGCGACACCTCACACACCCACCTCTCTCCCACACCTAAACCTAATCTTGAACAAATTTGTATTCATATCTGTGCAAGCTTCAGCACTATTTTGTCTAACTGACCTCAGTAGATGTTCCACACCCACTTCTTCTGCCTCTTCGGCTCCAATCTCGCTAGGAATGTGCTCAAAGGTCTTAGTCGTGGGAGTGCCATCCTAGGGAGAAAACCATCATGGCATACATGTAGCAAACATTACATGTAGAATCAAATAAAAAGGAATACTAAAAGAAACTGATGTTTATTTAAAAAAAACTTTATTCATCCTATTTCAATTATTAAGAAAATGTTTAAGTATCAGACTGGGGCCGACAAAAAAGCCTCAAATTGCCAATAAAGTAAGATCATAAAATTCTTGAATACAACAATAAAGATCTTCAAGTTAATAAAATTAAAATACCTATGATACTTGTTTGGGAGCGTATAAATTTAAAAATGAAGTTATTAGCAGTAAAACATACT
>JAOBRG010294868.1:0-15833 GCA_027574985.1 Umimayanthus nakama
AACATCAAGTCGGTCGGCATGTCGCCTTCACACGCTGTCGCCATCACATCGAAAGGGGAGCTCCTCTTCAAGGACGCGGGCGACCTGTTTGTATCTCCTTTCAGCTTAGTGTCTAATGTCCCGTGCCGGGTTGAGCAAGTGTCCTGTGGGTTGGAGTTTACCGTCATTCTAACTGCAGACAAGGAGGTCTTTGCCTGGGGGGACAACCGTTACGGCCAACTGGGACTCGGAGATTTGAAGGAACGGCCGACCTTAGAAGGCGAATGCAAGGTAAGCGGACATGGTTTGTAGAAAGTGTCCCGGTATATTCAAACCTTTAAGACATAAATTGACCACTTCAATTTTTAGGTTTAAAAACTTGTTCTTTTACCGAATACTAACAGCTCTGGTACATCAGTTATTTGCATGTTCACACATTATTTGACACTAATTGTGATCGCCTTAATTGATAACGCCATCAAAATAAGAAAAACAAAATGTGTATTGACTGCCGAAGTTCAACTTTCGCTAAAGATAAAAAGATAAAAAAAAAAAAATAAAAAAAAAAAAAAAAAAAATTATATATATATAGAGAGAGAGAGAGAGAGAGAGAGATAGATAGATAGATAACGCTTTTATTTTATATATTTGAGCCTGCTATCAACAAGAGCCCTAAGCTATAAGCTATATAAGATATATAAAATATATGTTAAAATATGATACAATAAACATCATTGTATAAAAAAATATGAGATTTATAACTAATTGTGAGTAGTTCATAAAAACTTTGGGAAAATGGTACTATTTATAAGAAAAAGCTATGAAAGGTTGTAAAAAACTATTGCATAAAACTATTAGAAACGGTGCAGCCGTAATAGTAAAGAGTGTCTTTTTTCGCTAAAAGTGACTAAATGCTGACAACTTTACAATTACTATTGTTAGCTCTTTCAGTTTATTTCTTTCGATCACTGCAAACAATCTGAAGTCAGCCGTTACAAATTACAGCAAATGTATTGTTCACGTCGCGCAGTTTCAAATTACAGTAAATGTTTGAGATTTTCATATCTCCTCGAACTGCCTGTGCCCAGAACCACAGAAAGCGTTGGCATAACGTCTGCGCTTGCGTTGGTCTGCAGCAACAAAATGGCAGATTGTTATGGTTGAGGTCTCAATTCTAGAAACTCTTTTCCGATTTCTGCGTCTTTCTGTCTGCAATTGAAAGTAGCGTGCTGACTTCTTCTTTACCAGAGGACAGCAATTATACGTTCTGGGCAGGTATAAGCTGCTATTGCGAGCCAGAAAGGAGATGAAATCTGTTGAATATTTTGCAGAAATCTGACAGTTTTATTCTCTGCAGTCGTTCAGATATCAAATATCACTTTAATATGTAGAGAATGCCATTCGATTCTTTCGGGGACCCCAAATTCAAATTTTGCCGTCCAAGAGGAAACGTCTTTGTGAACGAAAAGTTACCACTCAAACGATGGTACCGAGTACGAATTCTTAAAAATCTTCTGTTGATGATACATGTACACACCATATTAAGATATTATGTGTACACAGTCTCTATAAGAACTCCGATGATGATCGAACAGATCGAAAGTGTTTAGTTCCAATTTTAACAGGTTTTGCCTTAAGTTTTATTTCTTATCTTATATCGGCGAAATGTACGCAGTCTATATAGCTATGATATTTAAACCTCAATTTTAAGATGCCTTGATGTGCACCAGTAGAGATTTAGTCACACAATACACCTACTGTAAGACATTTTAACCAAAGCTTTCTTATTGTTCTTCCTCTCGGCAACACACTTCCAACACTAAATAAGTTGAACTTTTTCTGTTAGGCGGCAAGAATCTCTGGTTTCCCCTCTTGATTGCTAATTCCTACACCCTTCACTTTTAAGCAAACTTTGTAATCTATCTGTTTGTAGTCAGTTTGAAGAAATCCAATCTGTTCAGGGCTACTGTAGCTATTATAAGGTTCCAGGTTTATCATCAGCCTGCACACAATGATTTTTCCGAGGGCAATGACATTTTTTTCTTATTTTTGGAGTAAAAAACTCACTCACAAAAAAGCAGTTACTGTGAAAAAGGAAACATGAAAATTACTTCAATAAGAAGTTTGGCACACACTTTTTGTATAATAAGTCTGGATATTTTCTAAGTGACCTAAGGTGTAACTTGACCCTGGGTGAGGGGGGCGAAGGCTATACGGGTATGTGCTGCTGGAAAGGGTATGGTTTTCAAGCCATTTACTATAGGAAAGGGTCTAGTAATCAAAGAAAATTGGTCTAGTATAGGGTCCCATTTAGCGGGACCGCTAAGCCGACAAAGGTTGTAGTAGCAGAAGATTGTAATGGCACTCTGGTATAGGGTCACCAAATTGGCAAAACTTACTCTAGTAATTGGTAGGACTTTTGCAAACCCAGCGTCCCCCCCCCCCACTCAAACTATACGGAAGTACTTCCAAGAACTTGACAAACTCACAATCATCTTGTACATTACTATTACAGTGCAACAAAGTACTTAAGAAACTTATTTGTATGGATGCCACAATACGCTCATTAAGGTGTTAATTTGTGGATGCCACAATGCGCTCATTAAGATGTTAATTTATGGATGCCATTCTCTGCGGTGAGGGGGGGAGGTAAACTACTCACATATACAGCAAGGACAAACATGTGACATACAATATATTTCCTGGTAGTTGAGGAACTTCACAATATTTTACATCAGGTAAATGTGAAACATTTTGCAAAGAGATAGATTTCAATGTGTCTGTTTGCTACCTTGCTTATTTTTGTACAGTCATTGACCACATCTTATGGACTTAACAATGTTAAGCTGGTGGGGTTGGGGAAGAGGTTTGGCAAATAAATTGTGAAAAAAATTGTTTAAAATGTCCAGCCTGGAGCAAGTTTGATAAATTTGATCAGTGTTAAGTGTACTTACGACTAACTGTACTACAAATATCGGAAAATACTTATTTAAACACTCAAAAAAAAACCACTGGCAGGGAGACCATAATTGTCCCATAACTACTCCATACACCCTTTTTTTCCTCACATCTAGTTAAACATTTGACAGGTATATATTACATGAAGATACTTTTAAATCCTTAACTTGTAAAGCATTCTTATCTTTAGCACCCATTATGGTTTCTTCCAATGTCTATGAAAGGAAAAACCTGAACCAAGTTTGGGAATGCCGTATGCTTTAGCCTTGTCGCGCTTAGGGGCTGTGGTTAATTATTTGTGGGGATGTGGGTTGTGGCTTGACTAAAATAGCATTTTATTTGTACATATTAAAGGATGAATACTGAAAGGTTTAAAGTTACGCTTTTTTGTCAGTGTTTGGTCACAGCCGCAGGGGGCTTTGATTTTCTCTGAGTGTCAATTAAGAAATGTTAACTATTTTACAAACTAACCAATCATCTAGTTACTTACACACAAAATCACTGACCACCTTATTTCTTAAAATTAATCTTTTAAAAGACAACAGGTTAACATTATAAACTATTCTTTCAAAGACACATTTCAAACAGATTTCAAAAGTATACTATATATTCAGTAGTCACACAACAAAATACAAAAAAAGACAAATGAATTAATTAAATAAACTGGTAACTTAAACCAATGAAGATTTAAATAGTTTTGGCAACTTTATACAAAGTTTGACTGAGGAAAAAAATTTTGATCGAACAACTTCAAAATAACAAAAGTGTCAAATGGTTAAAAAATGTCAGTGTCAACTGCACCGTGGCGATGAAGAGAGAAAACAAGTAAGTTTGTACTAGTTACTGATGTTGGGAAAATATTTGTTAAAGTTCAGTTCAATTCAAGCGATAGCGAAGATAGCTTAGGAAACATAATTGTTTTTTTTTTAAACTTGTAATCCGAAGATTTCCACAGCGTCGAAAACGCTTATGATTTTCAAATTCTGCCAACATTTTTAGCCTTTTTAAGTATAAAATATAAATTGTCATTATTGGTTAACAAAAATTTTACGGTTGTACTGATCAACCACGTACTTCCACTTACACTTACAGGTATTTCAGTGATAAGTTTGTACCACTTGAATACACGCTATTTTTATATTTAAAGAAACAGTAAATTTCAGTCCTGCAGGTCTTGCAAACTAATTTTCCGCTGCAGAAATCATTAGAGGTCACGTTCAATAGCTTGGCTAGTCTCGGGCAATTGTTTTTTTAACCCAAATCTTACTTGAGCCTTTAAAAAACCAAAACAAGACTTAACGAGTATAAACATTGGAAAAACAACATTTGGATGCTCCACCTAATATCAGGCAGTAAATAACAACAAAACAAAATAGATATCAGGCTTTATACCTGCAATGCTTCAAACACGAGGAAGAAGGCTCAATAACCAAGAATCTCTCGCGCACCAAGTGGACGGCACTCTTACTGCACAGTAGCTACCAAAAAGGGAGGTCTTATTTGTACTTTGTTCCACTTATTTGACGTTTTTAAACCGAAACGTCTCTAAACTTTTCTACTTTGATAAGCAAGATTTTTGTAGAAACATTAAATTTGGACAGTTAGGACGTCGTTATCATGACGTCACATACCATTACCCTTCATCAAATTGAATAGATTATGATTCTCTACTACACCACCAAATTTCATTTGCTTATCCATGTTTTAGAGTTATAGGCAGCGGGCACCTAACATAGCTGTAGTTGTAGTAGTAGTTATAATTACTTTATTTAGTTAATTAGATGCGCGGCACTTGCTTCCTGCGGAAAGTTGTGTTTTTAATGTTTACTATCGCTTTTTGACTTTGATTTTGATTAAACAAATGTTGCACTGTACCGGAACGGTTAAGCAACTTTGTTGTCTGAGATGCTTCAAACAATAACTTGCAGGTAAGACGGCTTACAGAGGGCAACACGAAAGGCAAAGTCATTGCAATATCCGCAGGTTTTTACCATGCAGCCGCTCTGAAGGACACGGGCTTACTGAGGGAGTGGGGGTTGGGAGTGAAACGTGACAAGTACGTTAAAGAAGCCTGCACTCCGTTGCCGTTTAGCTCGAGAGGAGATGATCGCAAGAGTATAGTTTCATCCGTGTGTTGTGGGGCCTTTCACACGCTATGCATTGGAAAGTACAAGCTTTTGCACAAAGAGGCAGTGTTTGCTCGTGGAAAAGGTGATCAGGGTCAGCTTGGTACAGGCCAAGTGGAGAATGAAGCTGCAGAGTCTTTGTTTGTTGACCAACTGTACAAAGACAAGACGGTCGTACAGGTAGCTTGTTAAAAGTCTCTACCCGCAATTCCTTTCGCTTTGTTGATATTTTATGTGCAACCATTTGAAAAATCTTTTGAGGGGGATCCAGATGATCCCCGCCCCCACCTTGGGCTATTTTGTTACAGTAAATAGCTGAGTCGTCCGAGGATTAATATAACGTGAAATAATTGTACGGGAACTTCGAAAAACATCAAAGTTCCTCTTTAAGGCATAGAATGTTTGGTATAATAAGTACTCTCGCTGTCTTTGGGATCATAATTAGTACTACTACAGAAAATCATACTTAACTGAGACCATTGAATTATAGAACTCATTGCCAACTGAAATTTTAGTTTGATTGCGTAGTCTGTTTCAAATCAGCCTTTCTCATAGCCATGTTTCCAAGAGATCAATTTACAACCCTACGGGTTGACATGCCAGATAATCTCTTTGTTTGTAATTTAATCAGCTAGTGCTTATTTAATTTACTTTTTTCACGTTTTTCAGTTTTACTTTAAGATCATTTTAACGTACTTTTTTTAAGTATTGGGGGCTAGGTCTCAATTTGGGGATGTGAGTTCTTTTCTTTTTTTCCTAAGCGAAACTAAGCATGCCCGCAACAGATGCTGAGCACAAGATCTTGGCCGCGTTAAACCTGACAACGCTTTGTCGGACACTCTTAAATTGGAAAATGTTTATACAGTTTCTTTTTCTACAGACCTTGCTCTTGTATGCTTTCCTTTTCGCTGTTTATAGTTTCAGTTTCCAATATTCCAACCAATCTTTGACCTACAAGAAAATACACCAGTAAGTTGTCACGTAATTCGGGTATCTCACATCTACTCACATAGTTGTCTTTCTTTTCACTGTCTGAGGGTTTACTCGGGCTTGCAACTACAAGTCCGCTGTGAGGTTGTGACAAGAGACGCAAAAGACCTTTAAACAAGTGACTTGAATTGAATTAAGTCAGAATCGAATGACGAAAGCCTTACTTGCAACTTGCAAAGAATGTCTACGACAGAACCAAAAGTACAAAAATCTTGCATGGCAATTTTGAAGAAAATGTTAAGTGTATCACATTACTCTATGTGACAATGTAAAGAATCCGCTATTGTTCATCATCTTAAAATTTTTTAAGGGTCAATGAATCAGTTTGAAAGCTTATCGTAATTACTCACAGTCCTATCAATATATGTTATATTCGGTAAACTGAAGAGATGTGAAGAGTGAAAGCACTGTTGAATAATAAAATATTTTAAAACGATAAAAGACTTGACGAGGAGGCCGACCCATAAAGACTCCTTTAGTTGATAATCTCTCAAACAGTAAAGATAAAAAAATCTAATTTTGATTTGTAAAACGTAAACGTTCTTGAGTTTCTCAAATAAGCACGTTTTATTGAACGATCAACTAGAAAGAATGAAAATAGAAATCAAAGAAGGACTCATCAGCGAGATTGTTTTCTTTTTTCAACTCCCAAGAATGTTTTCATGGCAGGTTGCCGCTGGGTATCAACATAGTGCGTTCCTCACATCGTCTGGCGAAGTCTTTACATGCGGTAACAACGAAAATGGACAGCTTGGCTATCTTACAGATACCAACAAGAGCCTGGAACCAAGAAAAGTTGACTTTAAAACTGATTTTAGGTAAGGAAGAATCGAACGCATTACAAAGATCAAACTCATACATGATGTAAGGTACATTGATTGTAGTTGGTCTAGCATTATTTTCACTTGTTGTTTTTTGTACAGAAAAACCCAAATTTCATTTTGAAAGTTACTGTACAAGATGTTCCGGCACTCAAAGCGATATTGATACCAGTCGACATTTCATTTGAAATGTCAGAATAGACATTTGCTTACTTAGGCTGGAAATTAAACCTAAAATATATAAAGTAAATTCCCGATTAAGGGATGTCCGTTAAAGACGTATTTCGATCCTTTCTCTCCCTTAAATCCTCAGTTTAATTATCAGTAACAAAGAGTAAAAACTAAAGTTACAGAAGGAGCTATTTAGCAAGATTAGTGTGTATGAAGACAAGACAGATATGATTTTAGTAGCTAACTACCTAAAGTTGTGTCGAAAATGTTGAAATAATAGAAAGGTTTCCAAAACCTTACCGAGGGATTCCAAATTATAAAGGACACTTTCGCACGCGTATTAAAATTTTATTACCAAACTTTTCCGAGTCGCGAAAGCAAAGCGAGAATTCTGAACCCTTGAAACAAAAATGAAATTGGGTTTTGGTTATGTAATTTTTTGTTTGTAGCGAAGAGCGCAATATTTCTTTAGACTATTGTATTAATTCCACCCCTTGTGGCTACGCATTTCTAGCCTGCTAGCCGGCTCTCCGTTTGGATCAAAGTCAAACAGGTTTGTTTTCGAATTTCTTTTGGCGCGTGAAGGCGAGAAGAGGGGAATGGGAAAAAGGGAGGAAAGGAGAGCCGGCAGGAAACCCCCGGGTTTTTGCATTGAGTATCAACCTTCACGCCCGACCGCGTTTGACATAACCCAGTTTCCTGACCTGTCAAAATCAGACCAATCATAATCGTTCTGAAAGGTAAAAACAAAAGCCGAACAAACGAACGAGCATTTGAAAAATCAGACTTTTTCCAAAGTCTGTTGCCAAAACAGCAAGAACTTCTCAAGAAACTAGTAGGGAAACCACCATTTCTTCCTGTTCGTGTTTTGAGCTCGTCCAAACTACCATTTACTTCACAAAGAGTTTCTGAAATTTTAATGCTTACAGTGCTAGACTTGACCGTTATTTCTTTCTGATATCTCTTCACATCACGCTTCTGACGGCCTGTCACAATTAGCCAATCAAAAGCCCGCGTTCGTGGGTGAAAGCTGCATACTCAAAAACCCGGGGGTTTCCTGCCGGCTGTCCTTTTCCTCCCTTTTCTCCAGTCCTTTCTTCTCAATTTCACGCGCAAAAAGAGTTTCGAAAACAAAATTTTACCCCAACCGGAGAGCCGGCTAGCAGGCTAACGCATTTCGTGCCAAGAACTCTTGAAGTGCTCAAAGTGTATAGTCAAAAACAAGAAGTTTTGGCCTTGAATTCAGAAAAATGACCCCGCCCCCGTTTTAATCAATCAGCATCGCAAAGTAACTTTGTTTCTCTACTGTAAGAATAGTAACACATGCCACCACAGTTTAACCCTATCCAGACTCCGGGGGGGGGGAGGGGGGTGGTGATGTTGCTGAATCAGCCCTCTCTCTCATATATTTTTGTTGTTACTCTGTAGCGGTAAACAGTAGGAAAACAAAAAATGGTGACTTTTACTTAAATTTTATTGGGAACACTTTAGAATGCCTTTTGTTGGCATAGGCAATTAGCTGTTGCCATGGTAACCAATAGTTTCAAAGTTACTTGAATCAGAGAAAACAAAAACATTACATAAATATTACGTCTCAGATACCACGAACAGTCTGTGGTGAGAATAGTTCATAAACATTAAAATACCTTATAAAACGATGACTTTCTAGTCATCTGTAAAGAAGGTTACAGCAGAGGAAAAAATTAGATTAAAATGCTAAAATCACTTAAGATGACGTCATGAAGACGTCATCAACAAAGGTACTAATTTGTTGATCAGCACTTAATTATGAATCCTGCGAAGTTTCGTTGCAATTTGTTGAATAATAAAGATGTTATGGAGGGGGAGCCTTTTCAGGCCCCCTCCCTCCCAAACTCTTTGCGAACAAAAAAGCCCAGTCTGGATAGGGTTAAAGACAAAGGACTCTAGTAACTTTGGCTGAATTTGTTGTTCAGAGTGGCCAGAATAATGTGCCGTGACGACTGTACAGTTGTGGTTGGCGAGGGAGGCGACGTGAACATGTGGGGAGCGGCATCCTATCACGACGTTGTCCATCCTTTGATCCAATCAGCCTCTCCGAGCTGTGGCCAACCCGACCTCATTGACATTACGCTGTGTACCATTGGAGAAGGAAGTAAGTGAATGGAAATGACTTTTTTCAATAATTAGAACAACTGCTATTGCTTCTGACAGCGACAAAGTCATTGTTTTGTTAGCTTCTTCATAGTACTCCACTTGATCTACAAAAAAAGAACTAAACAACAATGAAATACCCCCTCCCCCCCCCACACACACATCAATCAAGGTTTCTTGATATTGTCCTTAAGTAAGCGTAGAATCAGGGATTGGACAAGACTCATCTTTAGGTTTATTGAGGGGGTCTTGGATGTTTTCCCAGATACCTGGTAAAATAAACAAAAGGGTAAGAAATAAAAAAAGGAATATAACAAGATAAAATGAAAAGGCAATGACAAAAATACTAAAGAAACCTGAATTAATCCACGCAACCTTAGCCGCTCATCGTCCATCCAACAGAAATTGAAATATGTCCCTGGCTTGACAAACTATAGTAAAATGAATGTTTTTAAAACAACGGTTCGTAACAAGCAAATCAAAACTCTTGCTTTACTGCTGAAAACTGTGATTCATCATTTCGTACTTATAGATATTCTAGCTGCAGCTTCTTCGTCGTTTTAGCGATTGCCCTTGCGGAAACTATGTACAACCGCGCATAACACTTTTCTGTTTTAAAAAGTCAGGTCAACAAGACTTTTCAAAGTTTTGTTGTAACGAATTTAGTGATATGTTTTAATGCAAACCCCATACTTGGTTATCAAATCACTTTTATGTTGAAACAACTAACAACCTTTGCTTTACGTGTTTCGCGTTTTTAACATATGCTGGCACTATTGTGAAAAAGTTCAAAGTTATAATTTTGTTAAAAAAAACCTGTGCCTTATTTTGTAGATGGTTTTCATCTAACCTCATGGAGGCTTTTTAAATGTTGTTGTTTATTTTTAAATCATCTAGCTGTTGTTATGTACACCAACACGGCTACCGTGACATTTGTTTTTTCTATCTCTGAGATTGAGTGAAAACGGTATATGTGTTCGCTCCCAGGACAGTTATTTTTTAGGACGACCGTTATGAAAACGACAATTATATGTAAATGCTGTATCAGCAGTTGACAAGTATTAAAATAATAATGTTACATACAGTGATTTAAGGCCAAGTTGAAACGGCATACCTCTCATGCACAGAACTTAAGTCGAAGATTGTTTTACACTAGAGCGATTCTTTATTCAAACGGCGTATCTGATTGTTCCGTACCAATCACATGTAGTTTATTAATAGTACAAACATCAGAGTCCCGTTCTCCGATCCCAGATCGTATAAACCAACAAGATTCAAACGATTCAAATGCTTAGTTCTTTCATCTTTCATATTAAAGGCCTTCAATGCGCAATTTTCTTAGTAACTTGTCTCGTAATGGTTGGAAATGTAGTGTTGCAAGTTGCCGGAACATGACAAGTGCCGAATTTGAACTGAGCCTAACTTCCTTGCCATATCCACCAGTCAAATCGTAGGTAGAACACGCGATATTTCAGAACTTGTTATGATCAGACTGGCGCTGCTCAGTTCTTCTGCTCCGGTCGGCGAAAGCGCGGGAACAACCTCGTATCCACGCTCTTTTCTCTGGCGCGGGAAATGGTTGGCTGTGGCGGGAAAAACGTACGCACGCTTTTGACCATTTTGTTTAAGCTGGCCAGAACCAGTTATTTTTGGCTCGCCAGAATAAGAAAATTGGAAGCAAGTATAAGTGTATGTATGTATTGAAGAAAGACTAAACGTATGCGCGTTTTTAAACTAACACAATCCAGAACTTACATCTGACATGCAGCTTGTATTGTTTTAGGTGACATGACTGAACTGACTGTGGCGCTGTCCCGAAAGTCACAGATTGTTATATGTGAAGTGCGAAACGTCAGTAAAGCTGAAGTCATATCTCTGAACACAAGTGATTGTGTTATCTCAACCAACCTGAAATCAGCGATACGTTTTTGCTGCACTGGAAGCGTTCTTTTAGCCATTGATGAAACTGGCAAGCTCTTCTATTGTGACTTTGAAGCGTATTTTAAACATATTTCATCCAAGTGCACGACAAGCAACGAAACTGGTGTGGGAACCTTGTTCTCTGACCAATGCTTAAAGAAAACGCTGACTTCCCGGGTACCGTTAATGAATCTTGAGTTCAAGGGCGTGACAGCAAGTTGTACTTTCAAGTATGTTTGTGCAACAAGAAATGAAGCTTTCCTTCTTTCCAGTCTAGGAGACGTGTATTCCTGGAGTGTGCTTGGAACTAAGAGGGAAGTCTTGGAGGAACCTCAGGCCAACATTTCCGATGACCTCGAAAGCTTAGGAAATAAGCAAAATAAAGATAAAGGTGTGATGTCAAACTCGGAGGAGGTTGATCATGAAACAGTGCTAGGTAGGATCATAGGGAACCCTCATTTGATTTGGCTTACTTGAACAAAACATTGTAACTATTTAAGTGTCAAGCAGCGACTAACTGTAGGTGCTGCTACAGCAGTAGAAACTACCATCACTGTAAGTAATATGTAAACTAGTGCTGTTTTAAGATAGCAGCATTTCTGTTTCAAGCATGTCGACTATATCTTCGACATATAGAAGCCTGTTCAGCATTAATGTAGTCACATGAGCTCCCCTAGTAAGCACATCGCCGTCAAGCTGATGTGCTGTTTTGACAGGTTCCGTCTTCCTGTTTACTAGACAACAAATAGTTTCCTTTTTCTTTTCTTTCTTACTTTTCAGTGTCTCTAAACACATCATTTTGTATTTTCTGACAGACTTTGTTAAATTTGAACGGTTAATAAGAAAAGATGTTAATCCATGATCTCTATGTAAAACTTTTACCAAGTTTTTAAATTTGTAGCCCGGTTGCGTTTTTCCAATTTCTTTCACTTTTACATCCCAATAAAAATCAAAAGCTGATGGTTTTTATCATCTGTTTACGCACATATGTAACGTCATTTTGAAATATTAATTAGTCGTATTTTGAAATGTTCACATCTGTGCTGTACAACTTCATTTTTAAAACGTGCTTTTATATTATTTTTTAGACCAATAATTCATAAAATCAAGATTAACTTACCTGTTTTTGTTACCATATCACCAATGTTTGTTGGTTTACGACAAATTTGGCATTTTTGTGACGACATTTGATCGTCTCTCTCATATTAAGTGGATTGCCACTAAACTGCCATATTTATTTTTTCAGCTACATGCGAAACATTAAGAAACTCGGTGTTGCATGGTAGACTAGACATAAGCCAGCCATCAGTCGACCATTGGGAACTCACTCAGGAAAAGACAGAAACATCCCGAACCTCAGCCATGCGTTCACAGAATAACGCCCAGCCGTCGGGAGTTGTTCTCCACGAACACTGCGAGCTTTCGCACAAAGTGGTCACGCAGATCGCATGCGGAGAACGTCACGCAGTAGCACTTACGGAAGATGGTCTCATTTACAACTGCCACACCGGTTGTCGCGGCCAACTTGGTGATGCCTCATTGGGCGAATGGGGTTTGTTTGAGCGCTTTGATTCGGACACAAAGGGCCAGAGGGCCAAGACGTTTACGAAAATTACTTGCGGAGAGCAACACACTGCTGCAGTGAGTGACAGTGGACGGGTATGTCGTGTTGGTGTTTTGTTACGAAACAGTGTTCACGAAAAAACACCAACGCAATTTTTACTAAGGCTAACTTAGTCTAAATGGCTTATGAGAAATATAACGATGTAGTTTGTGAATGTATCCCTGGAATACGAATATATCGCTTTTCAGAGCATCTGATTATCAGAATAATGAAATTAGCAGTTTCACTAAGCTTTTAGAGAAACTCGGTTGGAAGTCACTTAAGAACAGTAGAAAAGTAAAGGAACTTTCTTTTCTCAAAAAAGAATTAGATGACAACGCAATACTGATCCTGTATGAAGTTTCGTAGCCGGCCAGAAGGATAAGACAAATGCTAGACCACAATTCACGCTTGCACAATCATGTTCATTAGTTCCTAGCCACGAACAACCGAAAGTTGGAATAACTTAACACACAAAGTTCGTTAACCCTATACCACCTGGGCATTTCCAGCGTAGTTCCTAAGTTTGTATGGGGTTGTGGGGGTGTGGGGGTGTGGAGGAAGCTTTGGGGGGCAAAGACCCCCTCTATAAATTCAAAAGTATTTACGCTGTTGTCATGAAACTTAGAGGTTTGATAATATATCAATGTCTTATTGATTACAGAAGAATACACACCATTATGACGCCACGATAAAGTCACAATGACATTTCTGGATAAACCAATGTTTTTCTAGAATTTTCTTCTTATATTTTTGCTGAAGGCAAACATGGCCAAAATTTCTCGAATAGAAATTCTTTTTTAGTAGGAAAAACAAATCATTCAAACCATCAGAATTACTTGTATTGCAGTGAAACATAGGATTTAGAGAAATGTGAACTTGAAAACAAGAAGTTGGAAAGGTGGTACTCTTTACATGCAGTTGTAGCCAGCTTTGTAGATAGTCAAAAATAAACTATTGTTACATCTTCGACAGATTTTACAATTACTACTTAAATTATTATGACGCCATCATTGAGGTCACGGATTTACTGAAAACTGATCTGAGATATGATATTTCTCAAAACAACCGTGTTTAAGGTTGCATGTACCAAAACACTCAGAACTACAAAAAAGGAAAAACTCTAAATTTAAGCAAAACCCGCCCTTCAATTTACCACATCACTAAACTGTCAAATGAATTTGAGAAAAGATCTTATTATGTGGAACAAAATCTTAGCTCGACATTACTAAAGTATCCTTTTGAAATGTGTTGGAAGAGCAATACAATACACAGAGGAATTGCTTTATTGCCGGGAAGGGCGGAGTATCGAGATACCAAACTACGCTGATACGAACCTTGACGTACTGATCTTTCGATAGGTTTGCATCTGGAGCATTACTCCCGGTATATCGCTTCAACAGAACGAAGAGACACAAGAGGCAGTGTTAGTTGATGGCACAAAACAGACTGAAAAATCCCTGGGTTCATCAGAACCATTGGCGGTGCCGTGCTGTTGTAAGGTCACTTGCAATGTTCGCCATTTGACAGATGGTAGTCGTATGGCACTTGACAAGAAGTTGTATGACGTCACAATCACACTCTGTGATCAAGACGAACAACAGAGTAACAAGGTAGCTTTAATATAGTGTATAATTTTGTACAAACGCTTGCTTTGTATTATTCAAACTTGTTAGATAGGGAGTATGCGTATGTTAGTTGCCTTCCGCACTTGTCGTTTAAAAGATATATTTTTATATTGGCGTTAATAAGCTTGCTCCGCAGGCGAATCTAGTTGACGTTTCCGGAGCAACAAACTACGAGCGGCGAAGTCGCAAAATTAAGGGGCCCAAGGCCTCATTGAGTCCCCGAGCGAAGCGAGGCGCCCTTTGGGGAACTGAGGCCGAGGAATGAGTGAAGGGAGTTGCCTGCCATAAAACGACTATGTGCGCTGACTCTGTTCTTGATGCCTGTGCATAATGATTTTTACCCATACGGGGAGGGCGTGTGAAATTGTTCATCCAGAAGTCATGAAAACTGCTAAAAGAGAACAAATTTCTTTGATTTCCAAATTTAAACTAGAAAAAGTTATCGGAGCTCAGTTCAATCAGCGGTGAATTTCGTATTATTGTAAAAGCAAGTTTGGAGTTGGACGCAGCTAGGAAGATGAGAGTTGTTTTGCTAGAAGTGTACGTCCGTTTACAGTTTACAAGGTTAAAAAAGACTGAAGAAAATTTACGTGAATATGGACAATACAAATGACAAGAAAAAGAAAAAATTAAACAACAGACTAATAAGCGTGAACAAGTAACAAAAGACAATAGGTAATAAAATCAAAATAAAGAAGTTAACTAAAGGCTTAATTAAATTATTATTATAAAGTTTCAAAAGAAAAGAAAACTAAAAAAGCAATCCTTTCATGAAATTATTCGAAGAGCGAAAAAACCGCCATCTTAGCTCTTCTCCGACCGTTGACTGCTAAATCAAGCGGAATGAAGAACCGGTGCTATTAACGGTCACAAATTACGATCAAGATCCAGTTTACAAGTAAAAACCACTAATAAAAGGAAATCCTTTAAGAGCTTGTTAAAGGTTCAAACAAAGACGCTCCAGGGACCGCGGAGCAGAGAAGTGCTTAGGGGGCACGTGCCCTTCCCGTGTTTTTAAAATTGTAAAGATTTAGTAAGAAAAGGTGTCGTGTTTCCCCCCCATTATCAAATTCCTCACAGCGCCCCCCCCCCCCTTCCCCGGACTTCAAAGTTGGCTGTCATACCAAACACGAGCAACAAAAACCATACAAAATCTTTTATATGTGGTACTTTATCCTTAACTTTGCATTTGTCATTGTCGTGACCTTGTGTACAAATTAATTTTCTTCTTGTTATATTATTCCGTGATAAATAATGGTAATTGAACTGAGTGGAGTGCAATTTGGTCTGAAATCATACGCGTGATTTCAAAATCGAACGAACGCGCAGCGCGAGTTTGATTTGAAGTCACAAGTATGATTTCAGACCAAAGTTGCACGACACGAAGTTCAATTACCAATTAATTATATCCATTTTGAAATCAACCGAGAGATAATGACAAATACAGCCTTTTAATAGTTAACTTCTGCACATTTATTTCCGGAATACAAAATTACATATTCAT
>JAOBRG010294979.1:0-15832 GCA_027574985.1 Umimayanthus nakama
ACGTACGGTTCATGTCTGATGTCGAACAGCCCAATAAAGTTACATGTACAACGTGTACCTTTGTTTTCTCGGTAGATACCATGTTAATTGAAAACCACAATGTGACGTCAGTTTCATCTGGTTGGCATAGCAACACTTCCAAAGAAATTTCGCGTCACGCTAAGGTTTCCGTTGTGAAGCGGGACACAAGTCTCAGCATCAAAAACTGCGAAGTGCGAGGCAGTACAAGGAATGTGTTTGTTCCAGGCCATGGCACCCTGAAAACGAGAACATGCCGCAAATACGCTTTGCATGGGAACGCTTGCTTTTCGACTAGAAAGAAAGCTTGTGAACCCAAGACTACTATCTATAAAGGCTCAGATTCTAAGATATACAGTTTAGTATATTGTGCATGCGCACCGCCTGGCAAGTGACGTCTTCAGAATTATATGTACGTGATGAATTTGAATTTTAACACAGTCAATGGAAATTTACTTTATGTTCTTGGTTTATATTTATAATGTACTAGAAATAATAACGGATCCATGCAATCAACAAACCTTGTATAGAAAAATAAACTTATCAGATACTGTATCGGTGTCTCGAGGACTTCTCAATATGTGTGTGTGGGGGTGCGGAATTGATCTCTTGCGATATACTGATTTGTTTCTACTATTCCGTGCTCGAAACGGCTTTGGGTGATATTCAATAGGTAGACTTTTATCGGCAGAAACATCATAACCCTATCTTTGTAGCACTTAGTAGCCGCTGAGAAAGTTTCCTAATAAAAAGAAACACACCCCTTAGCTTGCTTGAATCAATTTTAGCCTTACGGACAGGCTACACCGTTTAGTTTTCCATATGGCTCCTCCCTCTCTTTCTCCTCGAAATTGTGAAAACAAACGTTCTACTAGCGTTTATTCTTCTTAAAATTTATTGTATGTTCTAGCGTCGTCACACTACCTGCCCAGATTAGCTTCGCTACTTGCAGGTAGTGTGCATTTTGGTAAAACAATGCTTGGAATGATGATAATAAAAATGAAAACTGAAACTGGGATGAAAAACTATTTCATTACAGTTAACTAATTGCTTGAAAGGCCTTATTATATGGACTATAACTGTCCTCTTAGTATTCGGAACATCGGCATGTTCTTATGTTTCGAGACTTTGAGTTCCAACCTCAAAACCCTTATAAGAAAAGATTCTTATACAAAAATGGGTGTGCAGTCGTGTCGACATTATTCATGCTACAAACTAAAGAATTACAGACGACTCTGTGTTTAAACACTTTTTTAGTTCAATGAAATCCAAAATCTTTGTTCAAACACGGTAAACTCGTCCGATTTTAAATTAACAATGATAAACTAGAAGTAGCCATGGGTTAGGGAAGTGCTACAAGCACCATTAAGTAATGAAGTAAAATATGTGTGTTACATTTATGATGTACACTGATTGTCATAAACAGATCATTGCAGGTGTAAAATTGGCGATCCTCAATAATGTCTGTTAAAAGCGACTGGACAAAACTGTTTTTTAAGTTATTAATACCTGGAGTTCCGTGTAGGCAGTTGCAGGCAGTTTACTTGAAATAGAAATTGAAAGAACAGTTTGTGAAGTTCTCTCCGGAAATCATGCCATGTGCTTGCTGTTGGAGTGTTGGAAATCACATCCATTTTTAAAAGAGATAGCGACAATCAAATTTTGCTTAAATGAAGTTGAGTTGATCTGGATGGGACTTTGAAATGGAGCCGTGGAAGGGCAGTTGTTGTTCAAGGAAAGAAGCATCAGCGAAGCTTGGCGATCAGGACAGAAGACACTCGAAATGTGAGCAAACTGTTTGAATTGTGTGTTAAAACGTTGTTTATTTCTGCAAACTTTCTTTCCAAATTTTGTAGCTTTCTTTGTATCGTTAATAGTTGCTTTTTTGGTGTTTTCTGGAATGGGAATTTTTTAAGTAAAGCCACAATTTCTTCCTTTGTCGGCTCGGCAAGCCTCACTGCCATCTTGAATTTCGCTACACATAGGATATGAGCTGAGATCCCTGTTGTGCAGGAGCCAATCAGAGAGCTCCATTGCCGTTATCTAGTGACTTGTGTATATAATAAATCATGATATGAATGTTCCAACAATCCAGTCAAGGTAGAAATGTACAGTAGCACTGGATCAATTTTGTTCTTCTTTCATCAAACCTGCCAATGACTTGTGGTTTTTAACCCCTTTTTTCAACCAGAATCGGATTGGCCAGAAGAAAAACTAAACGTAGTGATCAATAAGGCTATATTTGGAATCCGAATCCTCAGGTACTACAACTACAAGAATTTGCCTACTACCCCAACCACCATACCTTTGTAATAACCGCGAGTGCAGATATTAAACATGCTGTAAACCTAGTCCACATAAATGTGTTTATTTTTCATTTCTTTTCAGTTTTGTTGCATAGATTTCTGGATAAAATGAAATTAGACAAATCACAAAAGTTGCCAACCTCAGTATCAATTTATTCGAACTTTGGAAATTTCCTATTAAAGTCAAACTTTGCGGGTTTTTTTTTGGTCTTTGCTGATGTCTGCAAATTATTCACTGAGGTTTATCAATCGAAATTATAAGCACCAAAAATAAACAAATAGCTATGAGCCAACGTTTATGATTGAGTTTGAAGATAAAGTCGAGAAACCTATGTTGTAATTTGAACTGAGAAACGCATAACTATAAACAATGTGGATATAAATAACTCTTTGCGACTTATACCCGTCGTTAGAAAAGGGTTTCGACAGGGTAGTGATTGCGGCAATTATCTGATTGGCGAAAGCCCTTTCCTAATCGACTTTACTTGAAGTTAGTACAGTTTTGCTTATGTTTTTCTTCTGTGTTCTCACCGGCAACTTCTTACTGCTCATTCTTGTGCATTTATCCACCAGCTTTCGGGTTTGCCGGTTCAAGCTTAACAACGGTCATTACAAGGATTTTCTCAAACCGCACAGGAGATCGATCGCTAAGTTCTAAATATTACTTCTGGCATAAGCTCCGTGCATGCAAAGATGTTGTATCTTCTTCGGTACAGAAAAGGAATCGTTTTAGCTGAGCGACAGGGAACCCATCTGAAATATGTCGACGTACAAGCCTACTTTTGATGTGCGAATAAATTTGAAACATGTTTATAGTATATCATCGTCAAAGTGCCTCCTGGCCTGCAGAACATAGTGTGGTGAAAATTTGTTCAGACTGTTGCAGCTTGCTGCAAATCGGAGGGTTGCGTGGCAGCTTGTATTGCAAGGTACCACACCAGCGGCTAGAGCTTGCACACTTGGTACGAAGTATTTGAACGGCCAAATTGTCCACAAAAGCTCTCAAGTTATATCATTGGCGGTAGGAAACGATGGTTCATTAAAGTATAGAGGATAAGAAGTTTAAATAAAATTTTTAAAATATCAAACCCTATTGGATGTGTGTTGATGTGTATTCACGAAGTTGTATTCGCGGCCGGCGTTTTCAGTGAGAATTCGCGCGGCCACAAACGAATGAATGACCTAGGTTTGAACAAACACAGAAAGTCAAAAGGCGGCTTGCAGATGGGGTTTGTATGGGAAATAGGACCTCGCAAGTACAAATTAAAACACGTCGACAAATGTTTTGCTTTCTTTTTTAAAATACTCATAGCCATTGTTGAAGCCTCAATGCAAGCAGACGCAGCAAGTCACAAAATAGTTGCGTGTTTTTTGGGTTTTTGGCCAACAATGTTGCGTCCGTTTGTTATTTTGCTAATTATAAAAGTTTGACCGGTTTTAAACTAAACGCAACAAGTGCCAACAAGTGCCAACAAGTGCCAACAAGTGTCAACAATGTTGCGGTTCCATGCAAACGGACCCAACATATTGGGACCAACAAGGTTGACCTTGAGATCGTTTTAAGACTTTATGCATTTTATAGTTTTCTTTTGATTATTTAATTTTCTCCAACCCAGTTCTTGATATAGCTTAACAGCGTTGTGGCATCATAACTGGAGAATGTTTGAATCCTGGCTGCATCGTTCAGTCGGAGCTAACTTCTCACAAGACGATTTGCTGCAACTGTTAACATAAAGTTAGGCTATCTAGGTTCTTTAAAAAGGTTCTTAATTTCTCGCAAAGTTAGGAAGAAGATTTGGTGATCAGAAATCTATAAAATTTGGATACCAAATGAATTGAGTCCACTGCATACTGGATGATTTCTTTTCAAATGCTTATCATTCATTGGTGACAGCCATAAAAATGTGATTTGTTTTCAATTTTTTGATTTTGTTATGCACGTCATGGATTTTCGCATTAGAATTGGCATGTAGCAACTACTCATCCAGTCAGAGTGATCATACATTTATTAAACCATTTTTCTTTAGTAGGTAAATAATTTCAGTGCTTTTTAAAAATAAAAAGCTTTCTCCACATTTTAGGCTAAAGAGGTTCTTATATAGAGGGGGTCTTAATTGCAAGTTTTAGCCTAACAGGTTCTTAAATCTTAGGTTCTTACTTGTGGGTTTTTACTGTATTTGACAAACTATTTGAAAACTCACTAACAAATAAGCAGATAGGAGTGGTCTGACACAAGTTTTAACCGAGTTCAAAATTATTTTTATTACAATGTGTAATACTCTAAGATTGCATAACAATCTTTGTGATTCATATAAACTATCTGATCATACACAGATCAATGTAAAGTATATACATAAATTTGCTACTAGAAGATCCTGCAGAAATCAGAAGATCACAGCATACCTAGATCCTGTATCGTACTAAACGCTATTAGTTCATCACAACGCAATGCTTTTGTAAAAATTATTGTTCTTCTTACTTGTCCTTTGGACATAAATATTACCTACGATCACGTTTTCCATATAAATAACTAATATTATGCTTAAATAATTAAAATGGCAGGAACTTGGTCGCCATAGCCGTTCAACCCTCTGGTAGTTCTACCTGCACGCTGTAGTAACACCAGTACTGTTTGAGGCATCAACACAGTCAAAAACAATAACAGCTTGCAACCCTGAAGCAGTCTGATAACTGCATTTCACAGATGCACAGCTTGACGTTTTAACGCATTCGGCCACTAGTTTTAGTGAGGTAGGATCGAAGTACCGCCGTTTAACACAGTGCGGTGCGCTACTGCTCTGCCGTCTGACGCGGAATCGTAGCTTTTCAAAACCGTTGTATTCTCTTTGCCTTTTAGTCGCAGTTTTCTTTGGTTTTTCAACTCTCTTAGTTTGCTGGAGGTGTGACGCAGGCTTCTTTATCGTTACTTCCGTAATGTGTGCGTCTGTTGTTTGGCTAACACGCGAATATCTTTCTTGGTCCGTGTTGGAGTCAGTTCGGTGTAAAGGTTCCGGCATCAGATTGTCGACGCCCTCTTCGTGTATTAATAGTTCCGGATTGGAAAGGTCGCCATTTTCAGTTCTCCTAGCGTTAGTTGGCAAAGTCGTCATTCTTTTGAGAGGTGAAGATGGCGAGCAGGGAAATAAGGAAACTTCAAGTAGCACCAGAACAACTATCTGTATAAAGAAGGGAAGAAAACAATTTAGTTTAGCGATTTAGTCAAACAATTTTTCTGGCAATATCGTTTTACGGTGTTTTTCTGTAATAATATAACAAGCAATTTGCTTGTCGAGAAAAAGGCAATTTCTACAAGAAAATATGCCGAACTATATGCCTTAGTTATTTTATTTTGTTGTCACACCAATATACCTTACAATCTTCCATATGATTTTTTTACGTAGCACCTTTTATAACTTGAATTTTTAACTATTACGACGAGAACAAAGTTTCACTTTATGTACAACACAGTATGGTTAACTAAAGGAAAGCTTTGCTCTGCTTAGGGTCCATTGATTTTTTAAAAAATAGGATTTTCTTATTTTTCTATCCGGCAATGTATGCGATGCTCGAGCCGTAGACATGGTTAAGATACACTATAAACATAAGACATGAAAGTACTACTGAATTATTAAACAAACTTACGAACTCTTACCTTTAACAGAACCATAATATTGTATTTGTCTGGTTAGAATGATTGAAACAAAAAATTTGTCTTGGTAGTTTAAGATCTTTACCAGACTCCTGTGCACTCGAAATTTGATGGAGCCAGTTCTGCATCGCCCATGATTTATATCCTTTTTACCCCCTTGTTAATTCTAAATGATGATGGGCAAATATATTTTTAGCGCGCTGGAAATTATGTCAATAATTTGAAAAGTTCCCGAATAGTTTCCTTGTTATTGCATGCTTGGCTGCTTGATACAGTTCCTTTAAGCACAATGTAGTGATGTCTTGTTGGTTGTCGGTTGACAGTTTTATTACATCACTCAAACCCGATCTCTTTCTATAAATACCGAAATTAAATCATGTTGAGATCGAATCGTGGCCAAATAAGAAGTTACGAAATTTTATCAAACAAGCATTTTTTAAAAACTAATTAAAATCTTATTTTTCCATTGATACTCCTGTTGACGTTAAAAGCCACCTTATTGAGTAATTTCACCGTCTCTTAGCACCAGCCGCAAGTGGCCGTTCCCTTGGTTTCCTTCACTCTTGTGTTTTTTTAAACAGCTTAGTTTTTTGCTGAATTTTGCGAAGGCGTTAAAGACCTGTGGGCGTTGAGCAGTACAAACCATGCGGGATTTTCCCAGCGGAAAAGCGATGCTGTCAGCCTGGCCTTGGAATTCGTACGTGTTAAAAAAATGCACTACATTCTTCTGGTTTAATTCCTATTTTTTTTAAATTTCAAAGGGATGGAAATTGTTTGATTTAAGTTTTGTGGCGATAAACAAGATATTTAACAAACCGTTATGATCCGTTCCACGCGCCCTCCATCAGATAAATGTTTGATAACTGATATGATATCAGTATGAAAATTAAAACGATATTAAACCGGCATCGTCGTTCGCGTGACTGATACTATTCATATACAAGAATTTAACTTTTCCTGAACAGTGTTTTCAAGCTTTTTTTTAGCTATTCTACTACTAGAGCAGAATGCCAATAGTTAATGAAATAAAGGCTATTGAGAACTAACTTTAGGCTATGAAATTCGGCGCCATTGTTGACAGTTTGCTTCAACTTGTGCAGAAACTTCACTTTTTCTATATGAACAGTGATAAAAGGCGAAACTCGAATCTTGTGAACTTAATAAAGACAACAATATATACAAGTCGTTCCTTGATAAAGTTTAGAAATTCTGAGATCTGACTATAACCATGCAAGATCTGATTCACGGCTGAACTCCGGCAGCAAACGGCAAACTGTTGGCTTCAGATCACCATACTTGTAAATTCAGTTTCAGCTTGGAAGTTGTGCTTCCAATTAATGTCACGAAAAAAAAGAAAAATACGACTCATTTATTCCAGATTCTTTGGTATTTCAGATTGCTGCTGAATTTGACTGACGTTAAATGAGACGTCGCTTAGGAGCACGCTCAAAGCAACTGCAGATGCCGGCAACGACGCCACTATTGTTTGCATTTTGGGACTTCGAGTTTTCATTTATATTTTGGCCAGTCGGCTCCAAACTGAAGGTTAAACTGTGTTCTTCGGTGCAGTGATCAAAACGTAAGCCGGTAACTAATCCTGAAACCGTGTAAAACGAAAATGACCGCTTCTACACATTGGCTTATGTTTCCTGATTTTTATGGTAGTTTAAATTCTTCAACCACAATATAAACCGCCAAAGCTGAAATTTTTTCTGTCGTCGACACCTTGCTGAGTTTCAAAGTTCAACCGGTGATTAAAATGGTTATAGATAGATATTTTGGCAACTTAGAGTGAGCAGACATTAAGAAAAAAAAACACGGCATTTTGCAAGTAAACGCTTCTCAGTTAGTCAAACAGTTGGGAAAAAAGAAAACAATGTGAAAGATTTTGGTACACGTAAACTACTAAGTTTATTAACTTAATCTCCATTCTACCTCCACTGCAACCAACTTGTTAGTACAAGACTTAAACTTGGGACTTCGAACGTTTTTGCAAACATGCAGTGAAACTATGCTTTCAACAGCACAGGAAAACACTGACGTCACAAACACTTATTTTAGTTTTTTCTTCAAAGCTGCATGATTTTAAAAGTTGATTCCGAATATCTTTTGTGAAAAGCAGTTTTTCAGTATTGTCAAAAAATGGAAAGACACACAAGGAAAACGGTAGACATATGTACCGGTGCGTATTGGGAAACAAAATAGACTAGTTTGCCGTTACGACAAATAAAATTGAAACAAGGAAATTGCAGTGTAGGTTTGTTTTTCTTCCTTCAAACCGCCTCGCTATAACGAGTTGGTATATCGTCATTTGTCGACGTCTTTAACAGGGAAGCGATAAAAAGGAAGCGTTTATAGACTTTTGTAAGTAATATTCATTTGTCGGTTTCGATCAAAATGGTCACAAGTTTGTGTTTCCAAGTAAAATTCATCTCTCTAAACTGATTATACATATAATTATAAGCTTGGTACCGCCTCTGAGAGATAAGTGAAAAACTGTGAACTATTTCAAAGCAGCCCGAAGCAATAGTTCAGTTCTTTACTTCGGAGTCCTGTCGCCTTTCCGTCAAACAAAGGGTTTTCCAGCCACTTGTCATTTTGTGGTGGGTGGACGATTTGATTGCAATGCGACAGTACTCTTCCATTATCGTTCGAATAGACTTTAGCTCCATGCTTGATTTTCCTTGCTTCACACCTGTACACGTGCCACCGGTATTGTTATTGTCGATCAGTTGATTCAAACCTTCCCGCAGACTCTGTACAGCTATAGCTACATGTTCTACTAGGTGTCGTGTCTGCAGGCAATGTATATTCTGCTAAAAAGCTCCCAAAACATTTCCCTTACCACACTGAAGCAATGTGTTTTTCATAAAACATATGTCCTGAAATACTTGAGTGCCAACTCGCCTTATTGTGCGTTTGGAGTGAGTTCTGTTTACAGCAAATGTGCCATTGTGGTGCTGCTCTTCTTAAAAGCTTTGCATTTGATCAACTAGGAATTTTCTTCTTGTCTAACTTCAAATCAAGAGAAAAATAACGGAAAGTTTATTCACTTTTCTGAGCTTAATGGACTGTTGTCGACGAAGTTAAAACCGTTTTCTCCTTCATCTTGAGAAGATGCCCTGCGTCTGATACTTAACTTCAGGTTAAGTATCAGCAGGTTGTCAACCGAATCAAAAGCTGTCGCACATTCTAATTTAAGCAAATCACTTTGAAGGCGACATAAATTACCGTGAACCTTCTAGTTACACAACTACTTTTAAGTTTTGGCGGTGGCTGTCTTTCTCGATGTTAACATGTACCCCTTACTGATGGTTCAGTGTACCCGATGGAAGATGGATTCTTTGCTATTTTATATTCTACCAAAATGAGCCGAGCAGCGTTTTGACTTTTGTTTTCTTGCCCTGTATCTAAACGCTCTGCCTGTCTGTCTGTCTCTGTCTTTCCCTTTTACTTATAAGAACCAAACATTTTTCCTGCACTGCTCCTATTAAAGTTTAGGCAAATCTGAGGCTCGTCGTTCTTTAGTATTACAGTTCAAGGCGTGTTTGGGACTGAAACGCGGTACTATCAACTCGTGCTGATATATTATACCAGCTCCAAAATCTATAAAATGTTCAACAGACAAAATAATGTAATGTTGGACTACTAACTCACAGTATTAGAGAAACTGTATCCACATCTGCATTTGGAGATATTTCAGTTCTTTTTCGTCACTCTTAGGCAGCCGGAAGAGGAATAGAGCTTCCGCCCACTGTGAGCGACCGGCTTTTTTCCTTGAAGTTCGTGTTTCAGCTGACAATAATTTCCAAACCGTAACTTAACTTAATTTCACCTTGACTGATGTGGCAGGAACGAAACGTATGATTGAATACCTTGTTCTTTAACAACAAGATACCGGCGAAATGTATGTGTAATAAAGCTTTCTCAAAACCGGTGTGTGTCCAAAGCTGAAAAGCAATAATGGTTGCCGTTTAAATGTTCACACATACACATGCGAACGAGACAGGAAGTTTTTTCTCCAACTAGTGCAGTTAAACACACAATATTCTTCACTACCGGTATAGGCATTGAAATCCGATGTGGTTTGTAGACGAAAAACGTAAAAAGCGGAAAAACCCCACGAATTTCCGATTCTAGTTATAGCTTACACCGTGCGGAAAACCATATATGCAGTTAATTGGGATTTCGTATCGACAAAATTGCTTTCCCAGAACTTTGTAATCTTGTGCTTATTTCTTACCTCAAATGTCTCTATTTCCTGTTACTAAACTAAAGTTTCATAGCAATCAAAAAAACAAAAATAAATGTTTTGATTTGCTTGTCAGGTAAAACAAATACCCCATGATAAACACGTGAGTTTAAGAACCAGCATACAAACTAAAAAAAAACTGTAAACGATTTTCGTTGGCGTGATAAGGGGGCCGTGAAGAGTGTGGTAGTGAACGGACCCAAGGAGACTCATTCCCAGCGAGTGTCAACCAAGGGCACGTATAATCACAGACACAATATCTTGTTATATAATGTTTTCTGCCGTTGATACGAGTACAGTATACAAACACAAACGTTCAGCTGAATGTTATTTATGGAGAAGTTATGCCGAACTTCCGCATTCTAGAATACCCAAATATACTACTCACAACTCGCACCCCTGCATATAGAAAGCAGTATTTGGTTTGACTTCAGATCCTTTCTCGAACATATCCTTTTGAGTTGTATTTAAATTGCAGAAACGTGCACGGTTAATTTTGTATTTTTGTTCACTGTGGACTGTGTTTAATATTTGTAGGTATTGTGCGCGCGTTTTGTTGAGTTTTGTTTTTCAGCACGCGTGCTTTTTTTATTGTGTTGTATTGTACTGTATTCTGGTGGCGTTAGACGCAAATCTTAATTTAACGGTTTAAACTATGTTTTCCTTGCCTATACTATGTCTATTCAGTACACGATTTTTTTTATAAGAACCAGTAACTCTGTAGATCTCCTGGGGTTACTCTGGGGTAAAAAGGAGAGAGATAACCGTCGGAAACCCAAAAAAAACTACCCTTAAAAATACTAAGGCATAAAAATTTACGCACCCTAAAACATATCCCTGGTCAAAAAAATTCCCTAAAACTGAAATACCAATAAACCGGAGCTTAATAAAAAAAAAAACGTATTGCAAAAGATATGTATCCATGATATTAAATTGAAAGTTTCTACACCCCATTAAATCCCGGTTTTACTTTTTAATAAGTTTTGCTTGAACAACCCCTTAAATACTAACCAGGTTACAGCCACTAAAAACGCGCCGATCAACGCTATCATCCGAATATGGGGAGTACCTCCCCCCCCCTCTTCCCCGAGGCTGTAAACTTGTTTTTGATGCTACCATTGGGTACGGGCAATACGCTACAGGAACACGATTGTTATTGAAGGAGATGAGTCAAGAGCTAGGTTAATGGTAATCCAATTTGCATGGAAAATGTTAAGCGGGTTACCGTTCACCTTGAGCGGTGTTTTAAGTTTTCAGTAACTTCGTTAATACGCACCAAACACCCACAAACCTATCTATCAATGGAAAGCTCATAAAATTATCTAAATGTAATGAAAAGTATCTACTGTTCCATTTCTTTTTAAAGCTGTTCAAAATCACTTTTTGACCATATCTAGCCCAAAAGGTGGCTTGAAACACAATAATTGATACTAGCAGCTAAAACTTTTCTGTTATTCTGTTGAAAACAAAAGTTTTCGGTCTTTCTGACCATTACCGGTTTGTGCGCAGTTTATTAGTTCCAATGGGTTTTTTAAATAAAGTTCAAAGCATTAAATCTGCCGGTTTATTTGGCAAGGGCTGTAAATTTCGACAATATTAAAATTGATTCAAGAACTTTCTGCTTTCCAGTGCTCAGCTGACGTTTCCTTGTTATACTGGTGGTCACAGTTTTGAGTGATATGGCGGGCTGGTTCGGAAGTTGCTAGTTGGTCCTGCATCTTCCAATCGGGTCACTTTGCACATGTTTCTCCAACGTAGTTTTGCATGTGCCTAGGCAAAGAACATCTGACACGTGTCTCAATTTTTGAAAGTTATCAGTTGTATAGTATGGGTTGATATCTGAAGCGATACGGGTCGGCTTGGCTTGACACTGGTAATGCCGCTTTCGAGGTTATCAGCTGAAGATATTGTGCATAGTGAATGCAAGGCAAGATAAAGAAACATATAACCTTTAAAAAATCAAACCTCTAAAAGATGTGGGAAATTAATTTACAACACCAGGCAACTTCTGCCCCACACACTAGTCTTCAAGATGGATGGTTTTTCAATATCTGGTTCCAAAATTGGAACATTCTAAGAAACAAGTTACTCAAGACTCTCCTACTCTTCAAAAGAAACAAAATAACTTGCGACGATGTGAATTTTGATCAACAGTTTTAAAAGTTTAAATGCTCTAAGAAACAAGAAACATCAAACACTTCTACTCTTGAAATGTGTTGCCTTATCGGTCAGTATGGGTTTTCATCAACTGGTTCAAAAGTTAGGACAGTTCCAAGGAGCACGCAATGAAGTAACATGAAACACTCCTTAACTCTTCAAGACAAAAGACAAAAGCATTAAAATGGTTGTATTTGGATTTCATCAAATAGCTCTCATCAAATAGCTCAAACGTTAGGACGTCCCTAAGAACAACAACACGTTAGGGCATTCTTTTTAGTTTGCAAGTTTTGTGTTATTGTTTAGATGGTACGATGGGGAGTAACAGTTCTTGCAGCAACACATTTGTGTATTAACTTTTCAGGACAGGTTTGCGTACTCACAGAAGCCCATGATCTGTTGGATTCCTTAATTTTGCAAATCTTCCTCCGATGGAAGAACCATTGACAAGTGAAAGCGTGAAACAACTTTGATTAGTGCCAGTGCAGTGGAAGAACTTTCATTTGCTAAACAACTCTTGAAAAAACGACTGAAAGAAGCTACTGCTGCAATATACCCCTTGCATGTTGCAAGCCAAACAAAAGAGTGCAATACTAATATTGCATATATTTAATGTAGGGATTCCATATTGTAGATACTATATTTTCCATAGACTGTGTAAGTTCAAGTTGTTGAAGTAAAACTTTTGAGTTTCGGCAACAATAATCTTGATGTTTATGTATTTGATACAACATCAGTCATCTACTCTTCTATGCAAGGATAAAGGCCTAGGTTATGGTTTTAAAGTAAAAGGTAGCTGGTTAAAAGGTTTTAGGTCAGGACGCTTTATGAAGCATACACACTACTAACAACAAACTCTTTAAGTTTTCAAGAAATAGAAATAAAAAGACGATAAAAATTGGGTTATTTAGTTTATAAAACAAATAACACCAAACACTTGTTTTATGTAAGAGCTAGGTATACCACTGCGTGGAAAGGATGGTGATGTTAAAGATGTATATTTTCTCAGTCCTTAGTCTACAGTTAACAAGTAACACCAAAATATTTCTCAGTATATTCTTCGAAAATGAAGAAATACAAAATGACTTCAGGACATTCTGAAAAACGATTTTAAAAAAGCCAAACTTACCCATTTTGAGGAGCTGGCAAAATTGAGAATGGTCTTGTTATCATGGCGGGGTTTCCATCAGCTGGTTCAAAGTTAGGACATTGTAGGAAACAAGTAATTTAATCAACTGACTCCGAGATATACCGGGAGGTAAAGCTTCGAAGTGAAACATGCAGGTCTTTAAACACTGAACTCTGCATGCCACTTCTACTCTTCACTGAACAAGACTGCAGAGATGCAGAATGAAAGTCCACGTTATGGGTTTGAAATTTTTATCAGTTCGCTCAAAAGCTAGAGAGACAGTTTATGAGGGTAATTTGTTGTAACGGGGAATTTAACAAGTAACTATATCAAATGAAAGGTTATGTATGTTATATCTAGGTTTGGAAATTCCGACGCATGTGCTTCGCATCAGTTAACACTCTATCGCTAGTTTGCAAAACTAATCGAGTTCACTTCACTTGATGATCTGTTCAGCTTCACTCAGCAGCAAAACGATGTTCGTAACTAGTTTTCAAGCAGAGGTCACGGCCTCAGAACAGGTCGAACGACCGTTTAACAAGCAATTACGATATATTGTTTCTTCTTTGTTGTGTGAAAACTGAGTAGTTACATGCAATGAAGTTTTCAGCTTTAATATCTGCGTTTAAAGGAACAGTTTCAGTTTATGATCTAGTAAAAAAAAAATGTTTGACAGGTTCTAAAATATAATATATGAAAATATGGCCTAATTTTGAGAATATTGAAACAGACTGAAGAAGCGTAGTTTGAATTACATTACAGTGCTGAATAGGATTTTGCGTCCCAAGCAGCGAGAACTGGCCGACGGGAGGATGAATTGTTTAATATATACATAACACAAAATAGCTCGAAGACGTTTGATCCTTGACAGTTTTGTTTGTTGAAAAGATTCGGTCTATAAACGAAAGGGGCTATCTTGTGCAAACAGCAGGTTTATACTGAATAACCCTGGAAAAAGTACTTGCAGTAAAAGTAAACATCAATTCTTTGGGAAACCGAAAGACAATACCTTCGGCCCACTGGGACTACCGATATCAATTTTGCTAGTTATTCAAGAGAACCAGGGTTACTCTTGAATGTTTTAAATACAGGCGGTCTTTGATCGGTATGGTATACATGTGGATGTATTGAATCTTGCAAGTTAAAAAGGCTTTATTTCTCCAAAAATAATAACGCAGATGTAATATCTAAAATCGATTAAAAAAATCAATAACATGACTGTTCATTCTACTTTTCTTTGTCTAGAATATAGAAAAGGCGTATACGTATTTTTGAATGTTAAAATTATCAAGTTTATAATGTTCTTCGCAAGACAAGAATCGATACTTACAGAGATCAAAGTAAAATGACGAACAAAAAGTCGATAAAAGGAAATGTGCATTTTAAGATTTTGACTTCAGATTTTCAGAAACGTAAAAGAGTAAGTAAGCTAACAATTTATTTAAAACATCAAAATTTGCACTGTAAAGAGATGCGGAAAATAATGTTATCAATATGGGGGTTCAAATCAACTTGTTTCAGGTTGGGTTTAGCAAAAAAGCTAGTATCAGTTAAGATACGCCCCTCATTGGCCAAACGGGCGCTGAAGAACAGAATTATTAGTTCTTAAAGACCGCAAGTTTTCTGAACTTGCTTGGACTTGCAAATGTGTGGGGCATCTAGCTGCTAGCTACAGGAAGCAGTCGTTCAGAGAAACTCACAGAAATCGCGTGCAAGCTTAAACTCGTTCACTTTCGTCATGCGGAATTAACATAAGTCCGAGCACTGTACGGCGTTGGCCAAATGTTAACGAGTTTGAACACAAACTGCGAACTTTGTGTTTGCATCAACTTGCGGGTCTGTTTGAGCTCGAAGTAAAAGTTAAAGACAAAAAGGATGGTCGCGCACAATAAAAGCGTTTCAACTTTGGCTTCGAGAGCTCGCGGATGACAAAGATCAAGGCCACTGAACCGAGGTTTTTTTTATCATTTCCGTGTTGTACGAAACTCCGGTATCCTAACTATTTCTTTTATTGGTATTAGAGGCCAAATGCACGACTCATTTTTGGGGAGTACTACTACTAGTTTGTTGTAGTATATTCGTAGACTACAAGTGTGTTTAATTATAAGTATAAGCGTTGTTTGAGGGCATGCAAGTTTTCTCGACACTGAGTACACAGGGTGGTGTCCGCTTTGTTTTACAGATTAACTGGTAGCTATCAAATGTTCGCCAAGACAAACTTATCCAGTTTGGAGATTATTAAATAAAATACTGGGAGACTAGTTTTGAAAAAAACTGTTTTATCTGCGTGGGCGAGTACGCTGAACAAATGGGTTTAATCA
>JAOBRG010295090.1:0-15831 GCA_027574985.1 Umimayanthus nakama
ATCCACCCATCAATCCATTCATCCATCCATCAATTCACCCATATTCAGTTAGTTATATTTAACTTTGCTCCTGTTTCTCGCTTCCCTCCATCTATACAGTCTTTCAAGCAATTTTCCATCCCTTAATTAGTCAAATTACCAACTAGCTACGTACCGGTTTTAGTGTAAACGAGCTTCCGCCTCGGGCTGTAACTGGTCACGGACAATATAACGCTCCTGTCGTAGGCACAACTGAAGAAAACTGTTCCGTTGTGTTGACGAGTAATAACTGTCGTGTTCTCCTCCTTCTCCCTTCTCACCATGATGCTGTTGTAATAGTACAAGTGGTCTTTAGTGTAGTTGTGAGTCGTGCCACATCCTTCCAGCGGTGCTTCAATGATAGCGTGTGTCTTGTTGACGTGTTTAGGAGTACAGCTGGTGTCTGTCAGAGTGATAGTATTGGTATCCACATGTGAAAGGATTTTTAGATCCAGAGTGACGATCATGCCATCGCTCGTGCAATCCACTGTGAGTCCTGCAGTAACACGAGACACAAATCAGAACTTCGCATGTGCTACTGTACAGTACAACATGCCAGGACGGCTGAAGTACCTGATGTGCACATATAGGTGAGGGTGTGCCGCGCAAGCCTCTAAAATCTCCCAGCCTGACTAATCGATAAAATCAGATGTCGGAAAACCAATGGATAAATTGATATCAGTCGATAAAACCAGATTGATTGATATCGATTGTATCGGTCAATCGATAGAAATCTGTACTCACAACTTTTGTTCCCTAAATCAATCGGGTTTTTATGGATTTCATTGATTTTATCGATGAACGGAAAACTTTTAATTTTGGTATAACTGTTTTTATCCTTGGTATCACATTTCGTATCAAACAACAAGACTCTTAAATCAGATGGATTAGAAAAACGCTAGCGTTGCTTGAAAGCTTTGTCAAATTTGTTGATAACGGTGATAAATTCCAGATGTTGCGGCTACAAAGTCTGGAAAAGAGATTATTCCTGGATTTCGTTAAAAGACAAAACTAAGTTTACATAATGATCGAAAAGTGTGTGATCTTGTAAATGCGCAAACTTTTATTTATATGAAATTAAATTATTTTATAACAGATTTTAGGTTGTTTTGCTTTTTTATTGTATTAAGCGCACTGCAGCACACTGAATTATCTATAAGCGATAAACGTGGATTTCTCTCTAGTTTTACGAAGTTCGAACGTATCAATAAAATCGGTAAAATCGATAAAGCCGATACCATGGATTTGAAAATCGATAAATATCGATTAATCACAACTTTTTTCTTTATCGATTTTCATTGATGGCCGATAAAATTAAACAGATTTTAACCGATTTTATCGAATACTATCGGTTATCGAATTTATCGACTGGTCAGGCCGGGAAAATCCTGACCCGAAAAATTTCTCACTCTATTTCGGACCAATCCGCAAAAATCAAAACCCCAAATCAGACGATACGAAATAGGCTTTAGCACAGTGACAGTTCGATCTAAAATATTTTTATAAAGAGACTAGTTTCATAAACATATCGAGAGAGAAAATGAATGACAAAATTTGAGGCATGCAGTCGCATACGAAACATCTAGTCACAATTGAGTATACCATACAATTCTTTGTTGTCTCTGTTTCATCGGCCCAACAACATTTTAAAATACAGACAACAAAAAGTGGCGATCCTCGATCGAAGAAATTCCGGAGTAAACTTTAAAAAAGGTTGTTTGCGAAAACTATACCCTTTTCCAGACTGCTCAACTGAGCAAACCTCCCCCTTTTTAAATCCAAATATAGTCAAATGAGTGAAGAATACTCTGGGTTGGGGGTTGGAAGGGGTTTAAGGGAAGAGGGCGAGCACTTTCAGAAACAGAGTTTGTAGTTATTAACTGATTAAGGCTGGAAGAAGAATAATTTCAAGAGCGGGTCGACTTTGATCGGCAAACTAAATAAGTATTTTTATTTTATCACTTTTTTATTTTATAGCCTTTGCATTTAGAACTTAACCGTTCGGAAAATTGCACGAAAGGCTTTGTAAGAAGTTTTTAAGCATCCAGAACTTTCTAGCAAATCACTAAAAACGTTTTAAAGTGTCCACAAAAAACGCTTTAAAACTGACACATGTGGTAGTGATTATGAGAAATAGTTCGGAAATCTTCTGAACATTGTCGCGGAAAATTTCAAGAAGTGCTCAAAACGTTTTTTAGTATGCTGCAACGGTTGTAGAACTCATTGGTATTACGCTTGTATGTTTGCATAAGCTTTGAGGCTAGAATTAGCACCGCTACCTAAATTAGCCCCGCACCCAAAAGTACAGGTTTGAAATAAGTGCCGCGGCGCTTACTAGGTCATTTACGGTATGCTTGTGCTTATGTATATTTTGAGTTGTGTGTATGTGACAAAAGCGTTGGCTTGGTCGTTAATTGAATTTCTGTTCAAACGTGCACGTTCGTCTATTTATTTGTTTGTCTGTTTTGTATAGCCTCGTCCCCAGCCATAGTCTTCTATCCGTCCGCTCCGTGCCGGGTTACTCAGCGCTTGGTTTTCAGGATGGCGGACCACGCCGCCGACTGTGCCGTCCAAGCGAGCCGAAGAGTTGACTAGGAACGAGGCTGTGTTTAGTAGTTGCGTGTGCAGATCTCCAGGTTAAAATTTCACAAACCGTCGTCTGCTTCTGCGTCAGCTTCCGCGGACTTTGCAGCACTGGTTGCTGTTAAATGAAGAAAAAATCATTAAAAATACTCATTTTAAGTCAAGTTCACTGGCACATCAATCTTCGCAATTCTTAATCGTAGCGGACTAAGGGAAGCTTTCCCCACAAGAAACGTCATATGTACGTATCTCTTGAGCCCCTCCCCCGCCTTAAGAACGTCACAAAGAAATATCGATATTTTATTAATATTTTATAAGCAATATATTAAGTTATCGGAAACAGGGCTAACTAGTCACGTTTCTGATATATGATCTACTGTACTGTATGCTCAGTAAAAACAAACATGAAGACAATCGGCGTCTACTATATTGAATGAAGTAGGAAAACTCATGAAACCCTGCTATAAATTATGCCAGTGAATGAATTATCGATGGCTTACACAGTGACTGAATTACAGTAGCTTTTTATGTTATTATATTTTTTCAACGATGATCATTGGCGGTTTTGGCTTTACTCAACTAACTATCGATTTTTTCCACACGGCTTTTTGGAGAAACGTAACAGCCGCAAGCCCCCCCCCTCCCCCCCACCCCCTAACGTACATATGACGTTTCTCGTGGAGAAAATTGATATGCGACGCTCCCCTTACAGAAAAATGTTATAAATTTCAGAATTTGACTTTTAGAACTAGAACCGAAACGATCAGCACGTTGAGTTCAAGATTCAAAAGTTTTCCCTGCTATTGCATACACTGTTTTGGTTGGCTAACTTTAAACGATATGCTCGTAAACTTCGCCTCTTGGGACTAGTGTTTATGGGAAAATGCGACAATGTACTTACCCCAGCCCCCGAGAGGGCTTTTTTGTCAACCCGTGTCCGAATGACCGGTCACAAGAAGAGCAGAAACGATTAACTCCACTCAAACGCAATCAGTATGGCGTTGCATTTTAAAGACAGGGGCAGATCAAGATATTCCAGAATGGGCACCGTAAGCAAAATTCTAGAAAAGGGAGGCCGGAATTCGACTTTCAGTTATTTTCCTATAATTCTCTTACAAGTGTTCCACCAAAAGGGGGGAAAGCGGCCCGTCCGGCCCCTCCCCTAAATCCGCGCCTGAGAGTTGATGGAAGCAGCTTATTTAGTTGTAGCAGCAAAGCTGAGTGTTGGAACAGGGTTAACAGAGGACTGCGACCGGCAATTCTCCTGAGAAAAAGCACATGTACGCTTGTCTCACTATTTTGAACTTGCACTACAAATATCTTTGACAAGGGGACAACTTTAAAATCACAAAAACGAGAGCTGTAGATTCAAGATATATAAATATATAACTTTAATGTGAACTTTATTATCAACTTTGCAGAAGGAACTGAAAAGTGTTGTTTTACTCTGACACAAAAGTATTTACAGTTACATAAAAATTATAATTATAAAAAAGTAAAGAAATATAATATATTTTCAAAACGTTACGCGGATCAATATGACTACTCTAAAAATCACAAGTTAATATCAAATACTACCCCTTCAGTTACAAAGAATAGTACTTATGCAGTACTTGCAACTTCAAAATCTTGAAATATGTACAATTCTAGATGGAACGTATCTTGACCACCTGGCTGTTCTACACTGTTCAAGATAACTTTTCATTTTGTAGGTGTGAATGTTTCTCTGTTTTGATAGTGTTGAACTCTGTAACTATGTATTTCTAGTTGGGACACTCACTGACTTTTGGCTACTATCTTTAATGATTTTTCATCTTGCAGCTTTTTGATGTTATCTGGTAAAGGGACTTTTATGTTTTTGACTTAGTAATTTAGCAGTCTTAGGCCCGGTTTAAACGTCGATCTTAGCATGCGTCGAACTAAATTACACTTTGAGTCGACCGAAATTAATTAAGTTCGCCTTTTGAGTCAAACTAATTCAGTCGACCGAAATAGAGTCGATCTTTTGCCGTTCTAATCGACTCCTCTAGTCGATTAGATGGACTCAGTCGATCAAAACTCAATCAGTCGATCTTAATTGGGACAAACGTCGAACTTATCACGCACTTAATTGTTGAATTTAGTTCGACGCATGCTAAGATCGACGTTTAACCCGGGCCTTAAATTTGTCTGTACAATTGCAGGGGGAAAACATTTTTTTTACTGTAATGTTTAAGCGAAAGAATCGAGACAGCCGAAATCTAGAGGGCAAAGAGCAGGCGCGCAGCTACCTGCAAGCCTGGGTTTACCAGTTTTTCTGAAATCCTAGCACTTTTCTTCATCCAATCTCTTTCATTTCGAAAAATGAAGGTACATGAGAGACAAAATGGTCCCTTGAAATCACTCCGGGCTTACCAGAAAAAACTGGCTGGCTACGCGCCTGAAGAGTCTAGTGTAGCAAAAAAAAAAAACTTAAAAAATCCTTCAAACTTAAACAACAAAAGGTACACCCAGGCTGGGTAGGATAAAACGTAAAGGTGAGGTACTGTGTTGTCAAGGGGCCTTTATGGATTTGTTCACACACTCGGACCCAGGAGATCACTATTTTCTGGCCTTAATTCTTCGGTTTGCGTCCTCTTTCATGACGAAGTTAACCGAACCTAAAGCTGAACGAAAAAAGAATGACTATAAATACGCGACATTCAGTGCTATTCTTCAACAAAACATGATAAAACGCGGGGTTTTTTTCTGATTGTGAAACTATTTGGCTTGAAAAGGCATTTTGAATTATTTCTGTTATAATGGTCGTTCAAACTCCCAATTCTATCCCAGGCAAAACAAAATCCTCGTTTCTTCTCAGCGTCCACATTTAGAAAATCAATCCTACCGCAATTACTTTCTTATCTTTATAAAAGGCAAAAAAGTGAATTTCTTAGGCTTTTTCGCAAGGAGCCGAGACAAATTGTTGTTTCATTTTCATTCGCACAAAACTCGGCGATTTATATGTTGAGCAAAAAATTTGGCAAAAGATCTATTTTGAATGACCGTGGCTTCTTACAGAAACTTTAATTCATAAAAAATACAACGCCCATCGTCATTTATTTTTAGAAAAAAAGCGGTATCGGGAAATTATTTACACAAGGCCTAATTGGCTCATCGAATTTTTTTGTTTAGTAAAATTTCGTCAATTCCGACATCTTTGGTCAACGAAGCTTTTATTAAATGAAATTATGGCGCATCTACTCCTGGTTCGGCACGAGTGAAGCTGGACTGAATCGCGAAGTTTGAAACCACGTCGCATCAGAGTCGTCCATCACGTCAACCTCTGTCGTGCTACACCACACTCAGGGCTCGTAACGTCGAGCTTCTGTCGTGCTATCGTCCAGCTTACCAACTAATCAATTATGCTCGACACGACATTAACTCGTCTAGAGCAGGTCGTTTGAACGGGCCTTAGAAACTTTAGTTTGACAATAACAACAACAACAACAACAACCTTTATTACCAACATTTAAATCAAGCGTTCACAATATTTACATTTACAGATTGGTAAATAGCCACTCAGAATAACTAATAAGCTAAAAGAATAGTCAAACATTTGAATGTTTCGCAACCCTTTTTAACAAACAGTCTTGTAGGTTCTTTTAGGTGTAAACAAGTATGAAAAATGTTTAAAACTCTCATTCTATCTATCTGAATGTTTCGCAACCCTTTTTAACAAACAGTCTTGTAGGTTCTTTTAGGTGTAAACAAGTATGAAAAATGTTTAAAACTCTCATTCTATCTGGGTCGTCAAATCGTTACAAGAGTTGGTACTGAAAAGAAAAAGAAAAACATTCTAGGTTGGAGCTCATTCCTGGTTTACCTGAAAATGTTAAAAATAAAAATGGATCAAAGAATTTCGAGACGAATATTTTTGCTTCATCCTTCACTCCGGTCATAGATAATCAGGTAAATTTTATACGCTTGCCCTGTGGTGGCTTTGAATTGTGTATTTGGTATTTGTATTTTCCACTATACACACCGTGTTTGTTGCTCAACACTATAGTAGTTTAGTTAGAACACACTACCACAAATTTCCATTTTGTAGTCCAATACAATTACCTTAAAAGCTCTAACAAGCCCCCCATCTGTTGGTTAAAATTTTATAATGCCCCCCCCTTAGCTTGTCAGCCCCCCCTAGTACGTTAGCCCCTCTCCCCCTCCCTCAGCAAAAAAGTTAAAAAAAAAATTCATTTCTGTTTTTCAGTTTTAATAGCATTTGTTATATAACGCAATATTTCACAATTGCTATTAAAGCAATGTAACATTTCAAACTCCATAGGCATAGTGTGTTTCTGTCTTTGTCTGTGAAAGAGTTTGTAATAAGTCCCACCCTCTCTAAGCCCCCCTCCAGGGGGCCCAAAATTTAATAAGCCTCCCCCCCCCCTGGGGGCATATTAGAGCTTTTTCGGTATTGACTCTTGTTTGCCCGAATGAAGCACGTAGAACAACTTCCCCCTGGGGGAAGTGGTTACTCCCCTTAAATGGCTACATACATGTATGCGATCTGTATTGACGCTTGTTTGCCCAAATGAAGTATGAAGAACGACATCCCCTGGGGAAAGCGGTTACTTCCCTGAAATGGCTACATACATGTATGCGATACAGTTGGGGTAGCTCTGGAATAGGGTATACATCTTACCTGGTTAGTTTAAAAGGGATTATTGGCATAGTTTTTGCAGAAAATTAAATGACATACTTAATTACCTTAAGTATTCTTGGAGGTTTCAGAAACACGAACGGCATCTATTTTGCATCCTGTTTGTATACATGTGTCTTTCGAACTGATTACTTATACACGTATAACAGTCAGAACCAGTGGTGTTGCATCGCCCCGTAACTGGGCCAGAACTAGTGTATCAACTCCTTTTAAAGATTGGGATAACCGAATTAGGGCTGTAGTATTCGGGTCTGAAACTGGATCAGGGTTAGGGTAGCACACATTTATCTAGGTTGTTGAAGACCATGTCGAGCCATCCCCAATTAGAACACTAGTTTCCTTGCTTGTAAATAGCAGAGCACTTAAAGCCTGAGAACTATGGGTAATATAATATTGATACACTCAACAGACTTTGTCCAAACGCAGTCAGACTGGCGTACATTGCATTATAACGAGTTGAACGAGGTAGTAAATTAATTTATAGCAGCAAAATAGACCAGTTTCGTATTCCCAGTTGCCGCTGATTACAACGACTATAGACTCGCTTTTACAGCACGAGCCTCGACCTGATGTTAAATATTCATAAATTCCAGAGTGGATACTATTGACTGGTGTAACAGAAAGCAACCACTTGAGGACTGTAGCTGGCTTTTCTCCTGAAAAACAACACACGGACTTGTCTCACTGTTTTAAACTTATAAACCTGTGTCATGTATCATTTAAAGACAATTATTTCGTACAATAGCATCTGGGATATTGCTACCCAGTTCAATGTTTTTCTAGGAATCCCGATAACAGGAATAGCACACGCATACATTGCTTTCTAAGAGAATAGGTCTGACGGATTGTCACGACTGCACAACACGCCACAAAAAGTATCAGTGTACAGAAAGCTAGGGAATCGAAGTTTAGTACGAAAACAGGGGGCCAACTGCAAATAACTGAGAACAGTTTTTTGGTGATTATGATAATTAAGTAACTTGATGAAGTAAACAGTGCTGCCGCAAACAGTATATCAACTTTAATAAGTTGGATGAACTGCGAAACAGTGTGTCAAAATGACAGTTTTACTCTTAGTTGTCAAAACGTTTTATGGAAACTGAGCCAGTGTGCTTCATCTGTGTCTGAGAACAGCTGAACAATTTCACGTAAACAATCTTGAATGTAGAAACAGATAACGAAGCAAGCATCTCAAGACTAAACCTAGCTTGAGATTCATTTGCGTAGTTGCACTTCTGTCAGTTTCTACGAAGATAATCAAAACTTTGAGTTGATTTGTGAATTGTTACTGAACAAATAAAAGAAAACACAGGCCGATATATTTGAAATGCAATACGATGTTGACTCAACTTCTTTTGTATTCTTACATTTATTTTGTACAAATTCTGACACTTTTTACGGGCAGTTTACAAATTTAGTTTTTGAAAATGAGAAAATCGACGTGTGACATTGCTTAGTGTTTGTTCATCAAAGTGTCAAACTTCGATCATTACCGACAATGTAGTTGAAAAGTCTTCAATGGCAGCTTTCAGTTTGTTTTAATATGTTAATGCTTTCAAACGCCGTGCTAACAAAATGATGCTAAAGCGTGCTATTAAACGAGCTACTGAGACAATTTTGAGGAGCACTCACGCTCCTCAAAAACGAGGCCCTGTTTTCATCATGCCAGTTTGTCATGCTTTTTACAAACATTTTTCCTAATGCTCTTGACTTGGCAACTTCGCAATGTCGATTTTTTATGTGAAAATTATAGCAGGAACACTTTTTGACCAATGACTGTCTGATACCGTTTTCTAAAGCGAAAGAATCAAGACTGTCAAAATCTATAAGGGGAAGAGCTTACTGTGCAATTAATTTAGCAAAAGATACTTACAAACTCTTTCAAACTTAAACAACCACTGCATTGTCCACTGGTCTTAGGGTGCATTCAATTGACCCAATTCCGTTTATACTGGAGTAGGAATAAAATTGAAAAATCTCTCCTGATTCACAGAAGAACCATTTATCTAGTTGAAGATAATGACTGGAGCAAGAGATATAACTCAGTTGTCGGTGTTTTTCTTCTTACACTGCAGGAATTGTTGCCAACAAGATTGAACAAAGTTTTTATTCTGTTTTATTCCCATTTCAGAATAGAGTCAATCGAACATGCACTAAGACACGTCCTAGCTGTACACTGCAACTTTATTCACAACGTGAACAGTGTTCTAGTGGTTGGAAGGCTTACCTTGTACTCTAGTCTGGCATGATACGGGATGGTGAAGGCCGCTGTATGTGATGGCTCTACTCATGTCACGCTTGGTGGTTCAAAGAATTATTGGAAGACAGCAAACTCTGGAGTCAACCACCTTGAAGACAAAAATCAACGATAAAAAGCATGTCCAGTTGTAATCAGCTAGCAAGTTACTCATAAAACATAATTCTCCTCTGCTGCCTATTGGACTGCCTGTCTGCAGTTGTTTGTATGGCTGCATGCATCTGTCTGTGTTTTTATTTCTGAGTGTATTCACAGTAAAAACAAAGCACTCATGAAGCATTCACGTTTTGATCATACTTACAATCATTCCAGCCTTCACACTGTCAAACTCAAGCCAATGAAAACTCACGACACTTTTCAGGTAGAAGTCACTCTTCGCTCCACTGACCGCCACTAACCACGCCCCCCAGTTTGCCAGCTGCTCTCTTCTCACTGAAGCTCGCACAGTTTCTGTAAGTGGACACTCGAGGCATTGCGTGCTGCCCATCATCCTTTGCACACTTCCCTCAAATCTGTTGGAAAGTAGCTTCCCACTCATACACTGCTGTATCACTCTGGGCATTCTTGAAAGATGACACTCACATCACTGACCATCATTTCACATAAATCTTCTCTCAGTGCAGGTTCTCTTCAAATCATCATACCATGAACAGGAATAACACTGTACTTTTCCTGACAGATGACACATTTGGCCACCACTTACATCACACCTTCCACTCGCCTTCCATACACTTCTTGATGATACTCTTTTCTTTTATGGCAGTCGTTTTCCACTACCACTCACCAATCTAAAACGTCTCCATTCAGTTACATAGTGCTGTTCAACACTCACTACAAGCTTTTGTAAACAACATTTACTCTAACTGACTTGTGTATACCCGCATTCAAATACAATTTTCTAATTTTCCATTCAGTGCAGTTTCGACTTTCCAAACTCTCAACAACTGACCGCAATAAATACTTTCAGACAGAAATCATTTTTCTGTTGTCAACATTCTCTGTTGCCAATGTTCTTCACTGACCACAATTGTTACAAAAGCCATCACTCAAATCCACAACATTCCTTGATTCACTCGCGGTACATCAGGCTTGTCCCTAAAAACTGCAGCCGGTAAAATTAACTACGGTACATACTTTAGTCAACTACTGTTTTGTTCAAAAGTTATAGTCAGTTGTTTTGTTGATGCAACTCCACACAATTCAAGATCTTCTCCAGGACCACACCCAGAAGCCTGTACCTTTGACGCTCACGACTGTCACGTAAGTTACATTCAAACTACATTTAACATCCTGCTATCAACTTTTCTAAAATCTTCGTAAATACCACAAATGTCAGTACAACTTGCACAATTGTTCCAGACACTCTTAAGTTTGAACCAACTTTCAATAATGGAAAACACAAAACCTACAGTTTCCAGTAGACTAGATCTTTAATGATTGTTTTAAGCACTTAGTTCTTCAAACTCATAACATCCAGTTCATTGCTCTAATTGTTAGCAAGTTTACCGAGACTAGAGAGCTTGTTACAATCCAAACTTTTAAACTCTGGTGTGATTTTAAGGTACATGTAAAAAATCTTTTAATTTGATTGCTCAGCATAACAGAGAGCTGCAGTTGTAACTGTCAAGCATTCTTGATGTTGACACTAAAACTAATAGCACAAAAAAGATGAAAATGGAATTGAATAATGCAAAGAAAGTTACTACCCTATATGGTTTAGACAAATTCTTAAAAATACATCAAACTGAAAGCAAAACCTTCCACTTAGTTAATGTTTGCTTGCTTCACACTGAAGCAAGTCCCACTATCAATAATGTAGCTTAAGTAAAATAACGTGAAGTAATTGCAAAACTTCAATCATACAACCCCTCTGGAGAAAACTTCTTCACCATATCACCACATACGTTCAACATTCACAATGCACTTCAAACGTTTTATTTTAATCTATTTACATGTTTGCTACACTTTGCATACATCACAAGAGAAAAAACAAACATTCAGAGTGAACAATACTCTTCAAAACAATAATTATTCAATAGCAACATGCTAGCAACCAGAACAATGCTACACTTCCTAAACCTCAAACCTAGTATCATCTAATCTTAATATGAAGATACACCTGGGTTTCTACTCCAAACAATCATGACAAGTCATCTACCTCTAACCTAGCACATTAACTTCTGGTAAAACAACTCTTGTCAAGGTGAGAAAATCTTGAAATTTTACACACTATTAAAACTATTAAAGTTTCACAGTTTTGTAAAAGAAAACTAAAGCACAGATTCAATGCAAAGAAAGTTTGGGAAATTCAAAAATTGCAAAAGCGTTGTGTATGTGGTAAGAAGTGCCTTAAGTTTCTACGTGTATCAGACTTTATCTCAAAATCTGCTCAAAGAAAACACGACTACCGTACATTCAGTTTTGTAAATGTGACTCTGTTCTTGGCATCCAAGCCAAGTTTCAGTAAATTAATTCATTAAATTGAAACAGAGAACAATCTCATTTTCAGAAAGGTTTTCTGACTTTCTGTACATTACGGTAAGTTAAGACTACAGTAGCTCCAACATCATATCATTTTTGACATGACAACTATAATAAATGAGAAGCTCACATTTCTAAACTGTGGCACATGTTCTTAATAATTTCTGTTTTTAAAGACTGTGCAAAATACAGTAACTCCATTAAAAAGTATTCACTTTCTAGACATCTGGTTTCCTCTGCCTGCCTGTTGGTTCTGCATCATGTACATACTGCTGTAGGCAGCTGCAGCGGCAGCAGCGTTGTATGGCGACTGTGCCCCCATCCCTTTGGGTGAGCCCCAAGCACCCATACCATACATACTGGCCCCTGGGTTATAGCTACTGAACATGTTAGACACCTGTTTGCCCTTGGGCTCGGCATATGTCACATTCAGTAAACTGCCTTTGAGGCGGTGATTTTGGGACTGCACTGCCTTAGCAACCTCACCCGATGCAAAGGTGATGAATGAGAAGTTCCGGTAGGGTTTGGGGATGTACACATCTGTCACCTCGCCAAACTTCTCAAAGTACTCTCGAAGGTCTTGATCGTTGGTGTCCGATGTCAATTTTCCAACAAACAGCTTCTTTGGGAGGTCATCCTGTCAAAAAGCAAAACTGACTCTTCAAACAACGCTAAAAAATAAAACACACACTGAAATTGTAACTGGGTTTATATACACACAAGGATTTGCTATAGAATTGAAAGTAGCTGACAAAGTTAATGATAAACTAGCCAGAGAGGGACACCCAAGATTTAGTAGTCTGCAGGAACAACTCAACAATTAGCTCATTTAACCGAGCCAGCTACTACTACTATTTTATATCTAAGGCTTCATGATGTTCTCGCAACTTCCTAGCAAATTTATGACCTGTATACTTGAAATATCTAAAAAACTACAAGGTTAGTTCAATTTAATGTGCCCTCTAGATTCCTAGTGTTGGTGTCTTTTAATTGAAAACACCTAGAGATAGGATGAACCTGCCAACAGGCTGCATCTCAGTATTATTGGCTTAATGGTGGTATCGCGATTTAGTTAACATTTTGCTCGAATCGCAAGGTTGAAGAGGGACCAAGAAACATAAAGTCTGACTGTACTTTTTATTGAAATTTATTCATATTAACTCAAGATTTGTACATGTAAATGCTTGTACCATTTATTCAGTGGATGGCATAGACCCCCAACTATTTTGTGAAAATCCTGCACAAAATACAACCTGTCTATAAGTATTTTTATTAGTTCAAAGTTGTACCTCCTCATCATCCATGCTTTCTCAATCGAACAATGATTCAAAAAAAAAAAATTCTGCAATTACCTTGGCCCTTGGAAGCCTAACTTCAACATTTCGTCCTTGGATGGTGTGGTTGTGGATCAGTGCATTCTTGGCAGCTTCATCACTCTTGAACCTGATGAACCCAAAACCCCTTGACTGGCCTGTCATGGGACTCTTCTTCACCTTCATCATAGAGAAGACAAGTGAATAAGAGCACACGGTACGGAAAATGCCCTAATGCTTGTACTTTTTTTACAAGTGTGAACCAAGGCTTTGGTATTAAGTTTTCAAACAAGAGACAACAACCATGATACCTTGAGCAACAATGTTTTTATATATTAAACAGTTTGTAGTTCAGCATTCAAAACCCGTGGAGGTGATCAGGTATAAGGTAACACAAGAGAGTGTGCATTTCCTTGTAAAGCCAAGGTCTATCAGAGTTGCACCAATGATACCTTTTTGAGAAAACCATAGTGATAATCAAAACATATCAACCCTTTCTGATCAACTCTCACTTTTAGCATATTACAAAAAATTATTAGTTGACATACAAAAACAACCACAACAGGTCAAACTCCATTATTTTGAACTTGGTTGTTTTGCTACGATAGACAGATAGGAAATTGATTTTATTTAAACTTCTTTACCTTTATTCCAGTTGAATTGTAAAATTTATGTTGAATTTGCATTCATTTATTTTTAAATCTGTTGATATGATTACCCTGCGAATTTGAAGTAACTTCTAACCATGCTTCATTTTAAAGTTAATTAACAAGCTATTAAACTGAAAAACAGCTGAAAGTGTTATAAGACAGTGTGATAGTGCTTTGGATTTTAAACTTTTTAAATAATCAAAATCACTTTGGATTTCCTCAAAATATTTGCAAACTGAGTTCTTAAAATTTAAGACAAACTTTGATTGTTCACTGAAGAAATATTCTGCCATACAGTTCATCCAAATTGTGCTATAATTTTTTTATTTCGAGAAACGGTAATAACTAATCCAAGAGACAATAAACACTCCTTTCACTTATTCACAAGTTTCCTTGTGAATAAGTGAAAGGAAATCTGCAGCAACACAAACCAACTTGCTTTTCATATTATAAAAACATGAGAAAGTCCAAAGGAGAGAAGCAATATTGACAACTTTTTTTGCCTGCAAAGGACTTCACAATAATACAGACTAAATTTACTTACCAGGGGTACTATTTTATCTTCTTATTGACAAAGATCTTGTAGAGCAAATGTTTTTAGAAGAAAAAGCTTTAAGAAATACCACTGAATGTTACATGCTGTGATAATTTGAGCTCTGTTAAAAAAGGAATACAAGTATCTAAATTGTGCATTGATCTTTTATAATTTTTTTACTATTTTGAACTATTTTCCGTTCCCCTTTGGACTTGGAAATATCGAAGTTCATGTTCTGTGATTTTCAAATGACTTTGTACAAAAAGCCATAATTTGCACAACATATCAAGACAGACAGCAAGTGGAGCATACCTCGCTGTAATCCAATTCTCCATACTGCGAGAAGTACTGTTTCAGCTCATCATCAGTGGTCTTCCATGGTAGCCCCAGAACAATCAGATCACCAAGATTCTCTGTGGCCACTTTAGTTATTTTCATATCAGGTTCACGTCCACTGGGAGACTCTTCTATCTTACGTTTACTCGATACATCTGGAAGAAAACACTGAGTGATTGACATTATCACCCTATTATGATCATTGTTCAGCTTAAGAAATCGTGCATACAGATTCTGTTTGAGGACTGTCCCTTTATACTAACAAAAAGATCCAGGCTGAATCTGGCAAAGTGGCAAGATCTATACCCACCACTAGTCACAGACACTGAGGGGGATAAATAGGTTTAATCAACAAAAGTTGATATGGTATGTTTTTCACCTGTGGGATATAGTGTTTAGCTGACGTTTCGAGTGTTAGCCCTTCGTCGGAACAGACTGACTCCAGTCTGCTCTGATGAAGGGCTAATGCTCGAAATGTCAGCTAAACACTTTATCCCACAGGCGAAAAACATACCATATCAACTTTTGTTGACTAAACCTATTAATTTTGTTCAGCGCACCCACCCACGCAGATAAAACAGTTTTTTGCAAAACTAGTCTCCCACTGAGGGGAATAGTTGTTTTAGTATTTGCCTAATCTGTGAATGGATTTAAAGAATTTCAGTTTCAAATTATTCTGTAAAATAGCACTTGAGAAATGCCTTGTATCTGGAAAAAAGTGTATGAACCCTCACACCGCAGGCAACCCAAGCTTACAGTTTGTGTTGACAATCGCACTGCTTGATATACATATACGGGAACTCCTGGATTGGGAGATTTATAAGACTTTGTATGTGAATTCACTTGATTTCTAAAAAAATTACCATATTTTGCCGTGTATAAGTTGACACCGTGTATAACTCGACCCCCCATTTTGCAGCCAAAAAAGCGCAAGTTTTAGAGTTTCCGTGTATAAGTCGACCTCAATATTTTGCAAG
>JAOBRG010295201.1:0-15829 GCA_027574985.1 Umimayanthus nakama
GGGGGAGGAAGAGGGAAGTGCCCCCAAAGTGGGTTTTGTTGTGCATAACTCAAAAAACGGTTTTATGTTAGAAGCTGAAATTTTATGACTTTTCCTAAAATTTAATGGGGAATCTTTTTGTTTGTGTTTCGTAAGCATTTGCTTAAAGCCGTTGCCATGATTACCCCATTTTGCTAGAACACTTTCCAACTTTTCATAATTCTTTCACACTGCGTTAAGAGTGTCATGCAAATAATACTTTGTTAATTACTTTTGCCATAACAAAGAGTGACATGGACTTTTACAATGTGTTTCAGTTAGATTTATTTTCCTCGACCGAAAGCAATGCATTCTGGGAATAAAATAATGTGAAAGTTCGTGATTTTCACTATTTCTTGTTTGAACCAACAAAAATCCGAAATATGGATGTAAAATGATTGTTCAGACAATGGTTATTAACTCGGTCAAAAATTGGAGGAGCTTTAGCCGTTGTTGCAATGGCAACTGCCACCTTAACTTTATTTCTTGATGTAGTTTTTGAGGGCATTGAGGAACGAATTTGGTTCAAGCATTTTTCTGGTGGTCTTGTCGACAGTTTCTGTTCGCTATGTCTGTTTTTTCAAAAAATTAAAAGAAAAGCTTTTTAAAATGAGAAGCAATGGCGTCATTGTTGATGACATCATCAAATTTATGACATCACAGCATGGGAATGTGACGTAGTTACGTTATGTCGTTTTTGAAAACTGTTTGTTTGTTTCTCTATAAAGCTAAGCGGAAATAAAGTGCTCTCAAACAGAAACCAGTGTCTTGAAGCATCATAACATTAAGATCAGCTGCTCTATGTTGCACCTTACAAGTATAACGCCGGCAAAAATGTAGTTAAACTTGATTTGCACCTCCATATTTGGAAAATAAGAAAACAATTTACATCGAAACACCATATTTTATCACGTCATTATAACATCACAGCCAATTTACCCACCAAACCCCATCAATACGTAGAACTTGTAACACTAACAAGTTTGCCAACTTTCATCATGATGCGCCCAATAACAAGAGGTTATGATGGGGGCACTTTGTGTCCTACCCCTCCCCTCTGGGCTGTAACGAACCCAAATAGCACGGGCTTGATAGGGTTAAAATTTAATCAAATTTCGAAAAATGGAGAAAGATGGGAGCTCAAAGATGGCAACAGAGATATTTTATACTTGCTAATGTGCCCCTGATTTACGATTGAGAGAACTGCTGAAAACTTGAGACACCATTCCACCACACAGTTTCTGTCGTGTTCACAATGCCAATAAACAATTCTTAAAAGTTGGCGACCATTAGCCTTTTTGATGAGCTCCTGTGAATGGTCATAAATAGAGCAAAATTAGGTAAACAATGTCAAACGTTTCATCGAATAGTGTTGCCTTTCAAGAGAAATGCAGCTAAAGGGAAGCTGTTACATTTAAACCTCCTCATCGTTTCTTTTTGGAACTTTTTGTACAACCTTCCCTCCGCTCAAAAATGAAAAAAAAAAATGTTTTTTTCATGCACAGGTCTACCCTTGCCTTAGCAAAAATTCATTGTTTTCAAGAAACGTTATCAAACTATCATGCAAAGTGGACAGCTTTTACCTGTAATCATAATTTCCGGGAGGCAGAGATTGTGTGTGTATTCTAATTGATCCCCTTTATAATATCATTTAGGGGTTGTCTATTCAAAAGTTAATAAGCGTGATGTTGTTTTGCTCTCGTCAGTAACATACAGTGGGAAAATGCTCATAAAGAAGAGACTTAATTACCAGTTTCCAATGGTAAGCTGTTATAAATTCCTCTTCTCACACCTTGCAAATGAAAAATATTTTTTGCCTATTAACGCCAATATAAGTCTCAAAAAAGTAAATTTGATTCAGTGAAGGATATAAATTATCAGCTAAAAACAACTGAACAGAAAAGATGGCTTATTATAACGGAAAACATCTTTGGAAAAAATGTTGTGCCTCGAGCGGGAATCGATCCCACAACCCCTCGGTTTCATACCCGACTGCGTGATACACCATTGAGTTAACCCCGATGGCAACGGAACATATCTGTTTTAACAACAACAACAACAAGTTTTATTTTGCACATCCTCCAAATACATTATTGAATTTTTAACATTATACTCTAATTTTACAAAATTAAAAGCTAAACAATTTATATACGTACTATGCTACGATCGTTGTCTTTAAAGCTTTTAATTATTTAGTTATAAACTTGTATATAAAACGCATACTATACAAATAACGAAAAACTAGGCCATTAAACTAGCTCAAGCTAAGTAACGACAAACTAGGCCATTAAACTAGCTCAAGCTACACTCATCAGGCGACTGATTATATAAGTACTATATATGCTAGACGTAGGACATTCACATTTGCTCACATTAGTTTGCTTATACGACTTGATACGGTGGTCTATAAGCTAACTTCTTCATATACCTATGTATTTTCAAAGAAGTTTGCTTCCCGTTATTAAAAGCCATCGTTTCTATTTATTTTTGTTAGCTTTCCTATCTTTCACTGCACCCAGTTAACTTCTTTGACGCTTTTCTTGGCACAACACGTTTACTTAACAGACACTGGGAGACTAGTTTTGAAAAAATCTGTTTTATCAGTTATCTGCGTGGGCGAGTACGCTGAACGTCTGCTCCGACGAAGGGCTAACGCTCGAAACGCCAGCTAAACATTATATCCCAGAGGCGAAAAACATACCATATCAACTTTTGTTGATCAAACCCAATTACTTTTAAGTTAAAACACTCTACTTGACAACCTTTTTATATGTCTGTATCTAATTTTACATCTATTTCTATATCTATATCTATATCTATCTGTATTTATATCGATATCTAAACTTAATTAACTGTTATATGCGGTAAATCAATGAAACTGGAGTAAAAAACGAATTTGGTGCAGAGCATTAAGGTCTACAAAGTTAGTTTGGGGAACGACGCACTCTTTTATTTTTTTAAAAAGCATCGCCAGAAATGTTGGATTTAGTTGCCGGATAGTTCGATTGGTAATGCCCGACGTAGATTATACCAAAAGTGCTGTTAGGTTACTTGGTAAGTAGGCTATTAGGTTAAGGTTAATGTTTATAAAAAAACATCAGCAGCAGAATTAAACGAAAGGGGTTGTTTTTGATCAGTATGCGTGGTATTGCTGACGCTGTTATGGTGGCAGTCTGGGAAGTTTCTGCTATTGTAATTAAGTTGCGATGAAACTACTGAAATTACTTGTTGCAATATTGTTTTTGCTTGACTAACGGCGCGTGTAAAGCGTGGCACAGTGACATTACGTCGAATTTATTTTCTTTACTACAGGGACATTATGAAGTAAAGTCTGTCCTTACCAATCAAGACGGCAATACATTTGCGTGTCTACATTGCCGAGTCACCCTTCTCAGGGATTTGTACGCGGGAATCCACGATAGAAAGGAACATGAATGACGCTCGCCATGTATACACTAGTTGTTTTACATAAAGGACCGTCTAAAAACGTTGAAACTGAATAAATCCCAAAATGTTAAAACAGGTAACAAACATACTAAAGCTGGGGATACTTAAAGAGCATTTACTAGTTATACTCTCTTCAGGGAAGATAATCTGTTGCTAAACTGAAAAGTAATACTTTAGTAATGCTAGCGCAAAATCGCTTGATGGATACTCTAGATGTGAATACACTCGGTAGTCTTGCGACAGTACCAAGCTAAGGTTGTTAATCAGCAATTAAAGCGCTATTCCAAATTGTTAAATTTCCATTTAAGGTTGGTTTGTGTCAAAAATAAACAAATATTGAAGTACGTACATTTTCCCAACCAAAAACACAAGAATATTCTGAGGGCACTGCAGGTGGAAATCCTCAATATAAAGAACTGGAACTTCAGCCTCCATAGTAGACGTTCTCGCATAAAAATAATAACAGTGTAATCTATGTAAGATTGACTAAAAGGAATTTGAATTGGGACTGGGATGGGGTTAATTGACTACTGAGAATCGCCTAAAGTTTTGACTGATTACTAAGATTTGAGAATAATTTTAGCTGATTACTGATAACGGATATCAAAAAATGTAACTGATTACTGATAATGTATACCCCGATTCAGGTCCCCAGGCTAGAGACATCGACCATACAGTGAAAAACCGTCTGACAAATTTTAAACCTCTACCGCTAGAAAAGGTCTTCTATCACAAAAACACTGGAGGTAAACGTTTTTTGGGGAATACTTTTGACAGATCTAGAACCATGTTAACTCTTGCCTTTCAACCTAGAGTGACCTGGGAAACAACTGAATACCAAAACATGAAATCGAGGCTACTTGTATCAATGCTTGCATTCCCCTTCCCCTCCCCCACTCCAGCCAACCATCCCCCCTCTCCCCCACAGTCTCAATTTTCCCATTTTAAATATTCTTATAACCCAAATAAGAATTCTAGATCCTGGCCAAGTTCTTGCAAAAGAAGTAAAGATTTCAATCGTGGGGGACAAGATGGACCCAAGTTAAGGAAGATGTTTGAGAAACAAACTCGGGCAAACAAACGGATGTCATGGCCTGGCGGATTGGTTGACGCAGACAATATATGCAATATATACTAATAGCCAAAGGTGGTTAGTATCCTACCACAAATGTAATCTACAGGCACTATACAATTAAAAAACCAGATCCCGCATTTCCAGCACTGTCTAAGGATGGCGACTCAGTAATTGAGAGAGTGGTTGAGGCTGTCTCAGCCCATCGCATATCCTCAAGTCCATCCCTCTTCCACCCTTAGGGTGCATTCAATTGACCCTATTCCGTCTATTCCGGAATAAGTAGAAAACTTCAAAATTATTTCCTGAATCGTAGAACAATCAAATATCCCGTCAAAAGTAATTTCTCGGGCAAGATAAACAAATCAGTTGTGCTTTTCTTCTAACTTCGCAGGAACTGTTGCCAAAGAGATTGAATTTTTTTTTATTCTGTGTATTCTTATCCGGAATAGAGTCAAACGAACACGCCCTTAATCACCTTTCATCAGCAAGCTTCGGAATTTTTGAGAAGACTAAAACACTACATACCTCTTCTATGCTCGAAATTTTCAACTTCGGAAAGAGAGAATACATACCCACCCCCACCACTCTCCTCACCTTCTCTCACCAATTACAAATCCTCCAAATGGCTTGTTGTCGCCTCTCCACAAATGAAGAAAGGTACCAACAACATGTGACAAAAGTGATTTAAAAAAGTCCGTTTATTCTTATACTCGATAAGAGACGAACTTCTTGAATATTTTCTTAGTTAGATTTTGTCTGCCTCCACTCCCCTGACTTTTCACGTTTGGCAGCGCAGTGCAGCCTGGGAACTATTCGAGTGCAGCCATTTTAAAATAATATTACTCTCTCGGCGCGACTCGAATATACAGAAGGATTCATAACTCTTTAGTAAATTCCTGTGGAACGTACTTGAGGACAAGCAAATTGTACATTATTAATAATTACAAGAAGGTAAGATGAAAGTTTATATTCGACCTACAAAATTAGAAGGAAAAGACGATGAACTTCTGTTTTAACTCTGGTTGTTTAAACTTTTTAAATCACTCGCTCAACTGACCAAATGATTTTGACATCAATGTTCTGAAATACCAAAAGTATTTATCCTAATCAATTATTTAACAACACAAAGCAGATGTTAACATTGCTGTGATTTAGTCAGTAGTTTCAGTTAACGATAATCCGGAGAAACCATCTGTTGATCTGTATTCCTTATGTAGCGAAATATAAAGTCAGCTGCCGTTGATCTACAACTGTTGCTGACTAGTGCCCAGTCGTTTACTAGGAAAAGAGAAAAGAAAAAAAAATAGAGACGCGAGTGGAATGCCGTGTCTAGACCTTTTACTAAATATCAAGTTAAATACTAAGTTTAAACAGGTGGCATTTCATATAAGTACCTTACCAAAACTCAGGTAATGAGTAAAGTTTTCTCCTGGGGTATGTTTCGTTTTCCAGCTTGATAATATATTGGCACCGGAAGCGGAAAGTTTTCTCATCTGAAAGATCACGTTTCGATTTTGACAACTAAACTTTCTAAAAATAAAAGGGAGCTAACTCCAATCAAAGTACCTCATATTTATTTTATATATCAACAGTTGACAGTTGATAGATAGTTTATTTCCACAGTTTCTTACAATATAGAAAACTTATAAGACAGCAATGTGGAAGGTGCAGGAATACAACCCATAGGGGTTAACGGTTCCTGCACCTTACATTTGTTTACATACTAAAGGTTGCGGAGTCATGAGACAGATCGAGGTATTTTACATGATAGCAACTGAAATGTCTACGATGAGCGAACTGGAGACAGAAAAGAGCATACATTGTAATCAGTTTGGTCTAGTACAAAATGTCAAAGTAAACATTGCGGTTTTGTAGTAGGAATTACGATGACAAGATGTAATTTTTGAACTGTTTTTTGAAAATTGCGAGTGACGTACTGTTTCTTATACCAAGAGGGATGTCATTCCATACTTTTGCAGCTAAATATTTTATATTAAGAAAGGACAGTTTAGAACCTGTACAGGCGCTTTTCTACTTAGGGAAGTACTAATAGGACGAGATTATTACTTCGTTTCTCAAAATTTTTGTTTTCCAGGAACTGAGATCATAATATCATAACATTATAAATATAATATTTACGTTCTAAAATAATCTGATTTTTTAGGAGAGAGCCGAGTTTAACTCATAGGCACCAAAAATAACATCTTTTTGTCAAAGGGTACTAAGGAGATATTTTGGTTTCTAAGGAGCAGATAACAGTCTTTCCAGAAGTCATTTACATACCGACAGTCAAACAACATGTGCTCTGATGTTTCTTTTTCGCTTTGGCAGAAATAACATAATGGCGAACTAGCTTTACCAACTTTATGCAGTGAGTAATTTGTATATACAATTCTGTTTAGAACGTCATATTGAAACTCACGTAGCTTCGTGCTTTGTGTTGTTCAGTTTCAAGGGCACAGAAAACATATATCTTTTTCCAGTAAAGCTGTTTATCAACGATCCTTCGTTGCATTCCGCTGTTTGTGCTTCTTTGCTTTGACAAAACAACCGCGGAATTGGGCCGTTCACGTCGCCCGTTTTGAACGAAAGTGTGAACCGCACCAGTCAGATTTGGCCACGAAAAACACATCAAACGCAGCTTGATACTATAGAAGAAAGGATTAGCTGATGCGCAGACTAAATATACGCGGTTATTTCCGTCTGTTTTCATAGGCAAAGGCAAACATGACAACGAAAAAGAACTGATTTGGTGCAATTACGTTTCCCTTCTAACATATCCCAGTTTTGTATAGCCTCGGTATATTTCAAGTCCGTACTTTATCTTTCATACCTTCGTTAAAGTAAGCCTTACTAGTACTCGTGCCTCGTGGTTGTTTTAAAAATGACTGAAACAGGCACAACGCACTCATTTGTTTGCTACAATTCGTACATCATTTGGTAAAGCTTTAGTAATACATGCCGGTAAAGTGGCTGGATACTGTTTCGCTCTGTTTATATCATATCTAGATAAAATGATATTAAAACGAATCTTGGTTAGCTTCATGTACGTGAGCGCGAATCGTGAAGCAAGTGACGTCATTGTTACATCTTGATGACGTGCGATAACTATCGAAATTTTGGGCTTTTAGGAAAATTTGCTGATCGAATTTAGAAACGTTTACAGATATTCTGACTCAGAAAAACAAAGTTAAAAAAATACAAATCGAAGAGTAAACCGTCATTCCAATATAAACAATAGTATTTTACAGAGTCAGAATAGTGTAAAAAGCGTGTTTATTCAGCTAAAGTTCATTGTCCAAACCTCATACTAGCTCTTCATGTAGTGTTAGTATTTCAGAAACCTCGATGTGCGAGTCTTCTAATCATGTAGTGAATACACATTACAAACAACACTATCATTTTTACAAAACTGTGCTCGGATTTGCTTTTATGGCACTATGAACGTTGGTGTCTAATAATAGGGTTTCTGATGTGTATAAGAAAACGTTACAGTTTTTATGTGTTTTATTTTAGTCGCACAATTACAATTTTAGTAAAAACTGCCAAAATTAGTGGTTACTACATGATATCAAGAAAGTTCTCGATGAGTGTGCGAGCTTCTAATCTTGTTGTTTGTTGTGTTACTGGCGAATACTTCATTATAACAACACTGTGCTCGTTTTTGCTCCACATTTCGTGTACGTCTGTGTATAAGGAAGTGTTAAAGTTCACACATGCATTTTTTTTGGTCACAGTAAAACGCTGTCACCAATATGGCATCAAGCGCACTACAGTCAAACGAGGGTAGACAGAACTTTCAACGCCTGACTCGACTGTTGATAGCTGGTGCAACCACCATTGGAAGAGAAACATTCGACGCCATCCACCCCCCTGCTACATTGGCCACTGTTTTGGCAGATCCTGCTCGTCAGGCGATCCTCAGGGGGGCGAGGATGACTCGTCCCCAGTGGACACAGGTCTACCCCTCCCCGGGGACATACGGAAAATCAGAAGACTGGGACTTAACACTGTTGCATAAGATGTTGCGTAGTATTTGTGGACTGACACAACCCGCCACGGGATGGGATGATCTCCCCCCTGACACAGACATCAGCAGAGAGGCAGACTTAGTGAGACTGAAGTTTTACAGAAACTCCATATATGGACATGTGGACGAGAGAATGGAGATAAACAACGAACAGTTTCAGAAGCTGTGGAAGAGCATCAGCGAGGCTATTATTCGCCTGGCCGGGCACCTCAGCACTGCCAAAAAGAAGGACTGGGAAGACGCCATTAAAGATTTCTTAACTTCACCGCTGACCAGTGATGACCTTCTCAACGTCGAGGAACTAAAGTCTTGGTACCGACAAGATGTCGAGATAAGAAAAGAACTAACGTTGTTGAAAGGGGACATGAGAGAATTGACGGGTAAGTGAAGCTTTTGTCACAATTCTAAGTGATATTTCAACCTTTAGTTAGAAAAAAATAGATTTAGTATACAACTTTTTTTCGGTAGTTTTGAGTTATTCATTACGTCGAGATGACGTAATAACTGTCAAGATTTTGGGCTTGTACGAATTCTTGCTGATCAGTAGTAAAGAGTTTAAAGATGTTTCTGACTTAAAAAGCAACAAAAAACTTTCTTTATATTATAAAAAATAGTATTTTAAAGAACTTAACTTGTAGAAAGTGAGTTTCTTAAGAGAAGGAAAAATACTCAAATAAATAATAAAAAATATTCAGTCCTCACATTAGTTCATAAACTAATGCATTCGTTTTTACTCACATTTCTTGTTTTTAACAAAATTAGTGTATTTACTAGATCCGTCTAGATCTGTTTTCACACTTTTGCGAATTTAAATTTGTTTGTAAAAGCTTCAAATTTTGACATAGCGCATAGTCAATGGCCGCAATCTTTGATTTCAAAGGAATGTCACAAACCACGTGCAAAACTAACTAACAACAACAATAATAACAAAGCTTTATTTGCACTTATATCTATTAGTCTTACATTACTAAATTTGTAGCACTATACTTTGTTTTTTAAAGTTAAAATCTAAACAAGTTGGTAACTAAAATATAGGTTTATAGCAAAGGAGATGCCAAAGGCTTAGACAAGCCGTAAGCTTTTTTAGTCAGACGCCAGGCTTATAACGTTTATAGGTGATTTTTGTAGCCCTCACTATCAAACAAATACACTGAAAAGCAACCTTAAGGGAAAAAAAAGAGAGATCAGGTGGGTGTGAAAAACATACGTGTGTAGGTTTTAGCTACTATTAACCTCAAGATTCAAACTGTTTTTGAAGCAGGTTGTTTTCTGCGTTTCTTTTTTTGTGTGAAGGTGTTCAGTTTTTTGAGGACGGAGGAAAGACTCTGCCAGATATTGTGTGAGTGGACATTTTTAGCATAATAAAAAGAGTTGTTAGGTATAGATGGAAGGCTAAATAACAACAGAGGTATTGATTAAATGACTTTGAGATCAAAAAACAGCTTTGGTTACAATGATTTTGTTTATCAGTCAAAGTTTGACTAAACATGGCGTCGAAAATTGCTAACGGCGGATTCATAAAAACAGCAACAGGTGTGTGACTGGAGAAGTTGACCCAGGCTAGCGTCCTGACCCAAGGAAGCAGTGAACCTGGGTTCACGTAAACAGCTGAAAACGTTTGATTCGAGAAGAGTTGACCCGGGCTGGCGTCCTGAAACGGGCTCGTAGCCAATCCGGGCTCATGAAAACGACCCCTAATCTTGACTTGAGTAATTATCTGCGTGCTTTTCAAAGCGTAATTTTGACCAATAAGCTACTCCACTGGTGCAAGGAGTGTCAAAGGATGTAAAAGACACTTCCAGCTAAATATTCCCGTTTCACGTCTTGGCTTGTCTGATCTTTATAAAGAATACGAACGTTGATTTGATAGGTCGTATTAACAGGGTGAACTACAAACGAATTTCTAATGATACATGTTGAGATTTCAGAAAGTGATTGTTGGACGTACTAACGGGGTAGCGGCTGCATGTACTTTCTGCTTCCCTGTCCCTGAATAATTCAAATAGTTGGAGATAAATAAAAAAATAACTGCCATAAAAAGTTGATGAATAATGAATAATCATATTCGACCCTCGAATTTCTGGTACGACTCACGTTGTTATTGTTGTTGATTTTTTTTCCTATAGAACGTTTACCACCGGCAAGGCAGCGAAGCCTGGACCCGAAAATCGACACGTGTACTAAGCCTCACCATGAGAACCAACTTGTGGAGTGGTTTTGTGATGCATGCCGGGAATGTATCTGTAGAACATGTGTCACGCTTAACCACACAACACATCCATGTGTCAACATGAATGATCCAGCCCACATGCAGACCGTGACACAAGAACTACTGTACGCCTCCCAGCAAGTGAGGTGCGAAATTGAGAAACACAAAAGTCAGATCCAAGAGATTTACAAGAATAGCTGTCTAAGAAAAAGCAAGCTCAATAAGCTAAAAGATGAAATCAGCAGGACAGTGAACGAGTGGATCGAACAGCTTCGTCAGCAGGAACAGACGCTACACAACGATATTGATACCACGGAAAAAATGTATCAAGACAACGATAGCAGCCAAATTAGTGAAATTAAGAAACACGTGGACAAAATGGAGACATGGGTGATCTATACAGACAAACTGGCAAACGAAGGGTCGGCTGTGAATAAAATGACAGAAAAAGAAAAAACATTGAAGAGCAAAAACGAGCTTCTAACCAAGGATCTCCAGATTGAACCTAAAGTAATTGCCGGATGTCTTTTCACACCGAATGGAAATCTGTGCCGAGAGCTCAAAGATATCGGTACAATTTCCCTGTGGAATTGCGTAGCTGAAGGACTGGGTCTTATGAAAGGATTGGTGAGTGTCCGCTCAGCATTCACTGTGAAAACCAGTGGTGTCCACTGCACACAAGATCAAACCGTTTGCATCCCTACAGCGTTAAATGTAAAAATCACTTCATCTCAAGGCTCTGTTGACTGTGCCATTCAATCTAACAACGACGGAAGTTTTACTGTGTCCTATGTACCCACACACCAAGGGGATCATAAAATCTCTGTTACCTTTGAAGATCAAGAGATTCCCGGCTCTCCATTTTTCGCCAAAGTTAATAACTGTACTTTGACGGGTGAAGATCTGACAAAGGGTGTTGTCGGACTAAGATTCCATTTTAAGATTTGTTTCCGCAATCTGGAAAACGAAAACTTTTATGACCCCACTGCTGAGTTGAGCGTGAAACTTCGCTCTCGGGAGGGTAAACTTCCTACGTTGATCCAGGACAATAAAGACGGAACGTACAGTGTATCTTTTGTACCTACCCACCCAGGGGAACATTATGTATCTGTAACAATTGACGGTCAAGAGATTCCAAGCTGTCGGCGTATCGCTAAAATTAGCCAGTGTGTTATGAAAGGTGAAGGGCTTACCAAGGGAGTGGTTGGGCTCAGGAGTCAATTTATGATCAGTTTCCACGGAGCGGATGGCGAGAACGTCAATGACCCAACTTTGAAACTGAAGGTAGAAATCCAGTCTCCCCAAGGTGCTCTTATCCCGACAATTGAGAACAAGAAAGACGGTAACTGCCTTGTTTCATTTTTCCCAGTAAGGCCGGGCAACTATCAAGTTTTTGTTTGTGTGCAGAATGAACTTTTAGAAAGCCAGTACCAAGAAGAAGCAAGTCTGAGTAGCCAGAAAGTTCCTGGTAGCCCTTTCACAGTGGTAGTAGCACCGAGAGTGTTTCGAGCTGTGCTTTCATTTGGAAAGAAAGGAAAAGGGCCGGATCAAATGAGTGACCCGGTCGGAGTGACTGTCAACGGAAAGGATCAGATAGTGGTTACTGACTACGATAACGACAGAGTGCTTGTGTTCAGCAGCAGAGGAGAACATCTGAGAACGTTTGGTTCGAAAGGAGCAGGAACGAGTGAGTTTATCCAACCTTGTGGCCTTGAGGTATCGGACAAAAACAACAGTATAATTGTTGTTGACAAAATCTGTCGTGTACAGATGTTTACCGAGACTGGGCAGTTCATTCGTTCATTCGGATCCGATAGGAGAGATAGCGCACAGCTGGTGGACCCTACTGGCCTTTCACTGGGCACCGATGGGAATATTATTGTCACTGATTGCGGCAGTGGTGGAGTGAAAGTGTTTAGCTGGAACGGAGTTTGGCTGAAGAGCTTCGACTGTGGTGGTCGACCCGATCACTGTGTTGAGTATGGTGATCGCTACTACGTTTCGATATATTCAGAAGACTGCATCAAAGTGTTTGACAAGAGTGGAACATTCCTGTGTGAGTACGGTGCAGGAGGTTCCTCACCCGGTGAGTTTAACTGCCCTACTGGACTGGCTGTTGACAAGGCGGGTAACTTGATTGTTTGTGACAGCTCCAATAACAGAGTGCAGGTGTTACAGATGGATGGTACCTTTGTTGGTTCGTTTGGTGCCAGGGGAGACGGGTCGGGACAATTTAGGTTTCCAAACTCTGTAGCAGTCATGAAAGACGGAAGGATCGTAGTTTCCGATTGTGGAAATCACAGAATACAAGTTTTTGAGTAAAACGGATCATTAGTGAAGGGGAAGAGTATAGTTATTGAAATATTTTTTTTTTGCCTTTAGATACGTTTTACAAAATACAAGTGTCTTCACAAGTTTTCAAATTTGACAGATAGAAAACATAAAAAAACTGAGGATCATATATTGTTTGATACTTTTGATTGTTTTGAAAATTTAAAACATCAATGTTTATATTGTGCTAGTGCAGAACAAAACATCGTATTTTTCACCACTGAATACTGGGTCCGGTTGTTTGAAACTAGGTTCATCTAACCAAGGGTAGGCGATGCTTCAAATTCAATTTCTTCTTTCAGAGCACGAATGCTATTCTTCATTCAAATGATATTGATGCAACACTCTTTTGAAACCCAGTAACATAAATCATAAATGACCAGGCAAATCAGTCTATAAACAGCTAGATAAGTCTAATTGTGGGTTAAAGTTTTAACTCTGGGCCCGGTTGTTCAAAGAACGATTAGTGCTAATACTGGATTAACTCTCTAGAGTATAGGTTTTGTTAAGAGTTAATCCAGGATTAGTACTAATCGGGCTTTGAACAACCGGGCCCAGGGTATTAAGACGCTAACCCACATTTGAATAGATGGGCCCTGATCGTTAAGTCTTCATGATAAATTTTTCGTGTGATTGAAATCATACAACTTCGTATGGACCCGCTTTGAACAAGTCGGTTAACTTGACTGGTTGTAACACGACAATATTCAGTATGGAGGTATATTAAAAAGAAAATACTTTTGTTGAATCGCTTGGTGTCGAGGGGGGCGGGCAGGACAGTTTGTGACACTGTTCTAAGTGTATTCATGAGTAACTGAGAGCTCGTGCTGTGTGATGCGGGTTGTGACTGAATACAAAAAAATTGAGTCAACCACATATGTGTTTTACTGAACCTTCTCGCAATTGTTGGGTGAATCTATTTACACCAACTATTTCGATAGTGCCTTGCGTGAAAAGAAAATTTGTTGAGTTCCCGTTGTTAAAAAAAACAAATAAAAAATAGGTATTGCAGGCGAAAACACTTGAAAACATTATCCTGAAACTCAACAAGAGATGAAGAAACTACTATCTTAATAAATAGAGCTTGTCACCGTTTCAGCCGCCATATTTGCGGGTAGGCAAAGTGGTTCAAAACAGAGAGTTTGTATGGAAATTCGTCGTCAAATATCTTTTACAACACCCTAATTTTAAAAGAGCTATGAATTGAAAACTCTAACATTAGGAAAGATGAACCGAATGGCAAAACTTTAGACATGTAGCCGCACACGAAAGCTCAGTCTAGTCGCAACTTAAATTTTTTTCAAACATTTCTCTGTTGGCAGTTGAGTTTCACCGGCGTAGGCCTAGATACAAATATCTCAAAGAATGTTCTAAATTTCTTTCTAGAAATTCTCATAAAATTCCTAAGTTTCTTCTGAATTTAGTCTAAAAGTTTCTTAAACAAATTTCTAAATTTCTCAGAAATATCGTTTTTTCTAATGTTTGTTTGACCCATTTTTTGGTTTTATTTCAAAAGAAATGAAAAAAACAAACAAAAAACTGCAGAATAAATCTGCTGAATTTGTAGTATCGCTGGCTCGTAAAAGGAACAAGGACCAAATGATGAGAATTTAAACCTGCCGAAAATCTGAACTATAGCTTACAAGTGTAGACAGGGAAACACAAAAACAACTCGTAAAATTTAATAGAAACTGTCTTTTTTTGCTCTTATGAAGTATCTTTTTTGTGATAATTGCTCTAAACATCACATTCTTTTCTAAATTTCTCAAAAACTTCTAAATATCTCAAAAAATATCGTGATATTTGTATCTAGGCTTACACCGGCGCAGCGAAAATCAAAACAAATGTATGGAAAAATTGTAGTTGATAGTAGTTGATACTACACGGCGAAATGCCTAAAATTTTGGCTTTCGGTTCTTCTCTCCTAACATTAAAGTTTTCGATTCAAAGCTTTTTTAAAACGTGAGTGTTATAAAAGAAATTTGATGCCGAATTTCCATAAAAACCCCCTTATTTTGAACCATTTTGCCTACCCGCCAAGATGGCGGCTGAAACCGTGACAAGGTCTATTTGTCTAATGTGTTTTGTTGCGTTCCACTGAACGATACTTCTTTGCCAGTGTGGCAACTTTTATTGTAAATTCAAACTTAATTCTATAGCAAAGATTTTCTTTTATTTTGGACAAAAGTAATCCTGTTGACGTAGTTGGTGGCGTCGCCTGTGTTTTTACAACTTTGATTAAACGGAACGAAACCTATTATATATCTGCATGCTTTTAGGTTTGCTACTTATAAACTGTTGTCATATTAGGTTTTAAAAATTTAAGAAACTGTTTTTACAGTACCTTCCTCTGTACAATTTAAATTTTAGTAATGCTTCAGATTTATTTTATGTTTTAGTAGGACAGCTACAAGATGCTCAGCACCTTTTCGACATTTTTTAAATTTACCGACAGAATTGTTTCATGAGAGCAACTTGAGCTGTTTAAAAGAAAATTATATTTAGTACTACAGCAGCAAGTTGGCCAGGTTTATTAACATGTGAGTTATATGTAACGACAATGTTTCACAAATAATATGTTTGATCTTGTTTATACTGTTTAGAACACTGGACTTGTAAATGAAAAGAGCGTGGTATCGGCAATCCTTCCAAAGACATTTAAAACATCGTTTTTGAAATGAAAATGGTTTACCTCAATCTGACTGGGTAGGGGGGAGAG
>JAOBRG010295312.1:0-15829 GCA_027574985.1 Umimayanthus nakama
CGTGCGTCTATCGAGATTTAGATGCACGCTCGCGCCATACAAAAAGCGCACGAAAAATTGCCAGCTATGTTCTAAGACATTTTGAACAATCCGCCATGTTTAGAGCACGTGTAGCCCACCAAATAAAACGCTTGTACCTACTGCGCATGACTGTGAAACTGGCTGGGTTTCATGTGGAGGCTTGGTTGGGTCACCGGTGTGAAGGGCGATAATTGCTCCCTTAAAAAGAAAAACTGTATTCCACCCTTAGACTGGAAAATTCACTTAAGATATTTGAGTTGTAACTTAAATTAAGGATTTCAAGACATTATATCTAACATCAACTAAACGTCAAAGGCGTTCAGATTTACCTCCCGTAACTAATAAATTTTTTAGAGTTCCATCGGAGTGTACGTATGCAAAATGTCGCCAGTCATCTGCTTAATCCAAACCCTAATCCTAATCTTATTCCTGACCCCAACTTAACCCTAACCCTAATCCTAACCCTGACCCCAACATAAACCTAACCCTAATCCTAACCTTAACCCTGACCCCAACTTAACCCTGTCCTCAACTTAATCCTTACCCTTACCGTCGAGTATCTGTCTTAGGGAACACTACGACCTCATGCAGTCGTAAAGTTCTTACACTGAGCTAGGTTAACCCAAATAATTCTTAAGAGGACGAACAATTGAGACACTAAGCCTGTTACAATTTGAAAACTGTAGCTTCACTAACTTTGAAGAGCTGAATAGATGCAATCTGAGCTGGGACAAGAAGACAAACTTAAACCTTTAATAGTTGTTATGCAAGTTTTAGTTTTAAAAAACTATTTTTTCTTTTTTTTAAATTATACTTAGGTTTTGTTTAAAATTGAAGCTGTAAACACAGAAATTACGCGCACTTTTCTAGTAGGTCAAAAGCTATTTAACACAAAATAATCTTGAAGAAGTATCACACCAGTGATGAGGTACCCAGTTTTATACAGTTACATAAACCTATATAAAACTTTTTCCTATACTTTATTTGAGACATTCGCAATTTTATATTATTGAACTATTATATAGTTCTGTTTGTTTGTAATTACTAGGTGAAGAGCCACGGGCCCCCGTGTGTTTACTGCTAGTAAAGTCATTACTTTACTCTTATCAGTTATTACTCGTGGTACCACGAGTCAACTCTTAGGTTCCACTTCTTTTTCTTTTTTTTTTCTTCATGTCGCGATTAGCGATTCGGTCCAGTGACTGCCATATTTGGGATTTGTCCCCGCGGTCCCACGCGGTCAGTTCCCCCTAATGGCTTCAAGGGTTAAAATAACTGAATGCAACCTCACTTCGGTCTCCAATCGTACCACGAGTAAAAGCTTAATGAGCCTCTTGTTATCACTATCGACCTCTTAAGTTTAAAAATACTTGGTTCAAAAAATTCTTGTGCAATTTTAAAACACTTTTGTCATAGCAACATTTCTTAATTGATGTTTGATTGTTGCTATAGGAAATGTTAGCTACCTAAAACTACAATCATGGTCAATAATGTTGGGACGGCCCCCCTCCCCCCGCCACAATGTTGAATAAACGCTATTAAACCGACAAGAAAAAAGCCTTTTTGTATGCAGCCAGAGTTTCCAACATTAAAAAGGGGGCAGGGGGATCAAAGAATTGTTTTTATAACGTTTGATCGTTTTCATAATTCTAAAATTGTTTTATGATTAGAAAGTATAGTTTTTCACCTTGCATAATACGACTATTGACTATGATTGTATTTTCATATGAAAACTCGAAAATCCGATTAAAGATCTGATTGAACTCCCTTGGGCTGGTTTGTCAATGGAATCACCCACATTTTTCACTTCATTTACACTTATATTTTTCAGATAAACTTCGGATCCTCCCCACAATCGAGTCTTTTATGGTATGGCTCTCCAGTGACAGCATAGCAGTGGTTAACAAGCTGTGATAATTTTGCAGAGTAACGCATGTTTTTAAAAAAATGTAAAAACAATTTGATAACACTGATAAGCATAGTGGCCAACTTTAAACAGCGCTGCTATTTCCTGTGTATGCACACACACACACATACACACAACTACACGTTCCTCTCTCTGATTGGTTTCTGAGCCAGATTTTATGACGTCAGAACTCGGTGTTTCCGTGGTAAGCAAGGGATTTGTAGCAGCGATATACGGAGGGAAAGAGACGCAAAAAAAACAAATTCGTACCGATAAAGACGTTTACACGGTTTTTGTCCTCAAGGGCGTAAACAGAGAACTGATATCGGTAGAGAAATGACAAACTGATGTGTGGATCATCCCCTGTTATTACCGAGTTAACCCTTCTCTGAGTTACCCATTGGCTCTGTTACTGTTTCTTTTTAACAAGTCAATCAAAAGGATCACAAAAATGCCCTTTTTTAGTCTTTTCCCAGTATTTTGTGCCTATTTTTTTATTATTTTGTGTATCGCAAACTAAGGCTTCTGACAAACAAAGAGAGGGATAAAGTATTATATCTATTATATTATCTTAGCAAGATATTGCACCAAAATAAATATGGAAGTTTAAATAAAGCAAGCTTGCCTATCATGTTCTGCTCTACAACACATGAGCAATATCTCAGATAAAGGTTTATAAGAGTCTTTTGTTTGACTGCCAATATATTGTATAATTTCTTGGCTCAGTGGCTAAACCACTGCGTCTTTTTTGTCATGTCCTATGTCGTCATTGCTTTGTCCGTTAGCCGGTATATCGGAGGTAAACACTCACAAAACGACTTTCTGTTCCAAGTTTAGAGACTTTTGCCTTAGGTTGTTCGCTTTCGAAAAGGGAACTGTACTGAGCGAGTCTATGTTGATCCTTATCAACAATTTACGAGAAGTGCGAAGCCATTCGGTTATTTATTGGGCGTTTTTCTTAACGGAATGTGTAAGTTCTACGGTATTCAACTGTAAAGCTCAAAGCCAGAGCTGGAAAAAGACTGCTTATGTTGATATCCAGCTGGTAACATGGTGATCAAGTCTAAAACGCGACAAAGGCGAGGTGAGTTAAATGTGATTGATGACTTCTTGTATATATTGAAGATATAGGTCGGATTTTAGGTACTACTCGTTTCCAAAGCTCACGCCTTCTTTGTTTTCTAGATGAAAATAGAAACTCTCTATTCAGAACGAAGCCTTATAAAAGTACTTGGTGAATTTATTGTTTGTTTTTATCACTTCTGTGTAGTTAAATCTGTAGCAAGGCTAAGTTTTATAAAAAAGTGACACACACGTGGAAGGGCAGTTCTTAAGATTAAATGTTTGAAGAAGTAAACCGACCTCACAGCTCAGAGAATTAAAGTTAGTGTTGCGATAAACGGCGAAAGATCTTCTTAATTTTGTTGGTTTTGGCGGGGTAAATTGCTCGTGTTAGCCGCAAATTGCCTTGGTGATCGTGACTAGCTATAAAGCGCAGAAACCCAGACAGGAAGACACGGACGAGAATAAGAAGCTTAATGTCTTATGACGTCAGTGTGGGTGGCACGGGGTCTTAGAATCGTGTGTTTATGAAGGAAAAACAGCCCCAGTTTAAAAATAGTTAGCTAATTATCACATTGAGATGAAATTTTGAGTGCATTTTTAAACTGGACTGAGAAATGGGAAAGGCATGGAATTTTAAGGTAATTATTTATTCACAACTTTGCAAGTGAAACTGGATTACAAACTGAATCAGGTGTGCAGAAGGAACATTACAAAATATCATTAGAGTAGTTTTAGAAGAACAGAAGCTACAACCTCACACATCACGAAAGTGACGTATATTACCATCATCACAGAGATGGTTTTATCACAATCCGAAAGAGTTGCATAAAGCGAGCGATCCTCGCCGCTTAACGAAGATCACGAGCAGCTGCGTAGAAAGGTCCAGAAAAGAAACCACCTGTCAAGGCTGATCCGTGAAAAGCAGTTGACAACCGTCAAATACACAAGACAGATTTTATTCAAATAGGGCAACAACTTACGACTCGCGACTCCCCGTAAAGCGCAATCTGTATTTGTCAGCAGTATTCTTACCAAGCCGCATTTTGTACGGTCGTGTATTATACCCTAACACCGATGCAGCACTTATGTCTAATGCTGCTACTACTACTAATTACAAAAGTAATAATATCAATAATCAAAAATAAAAACAATAACAAAAATAATGATGATGATAATAATAATAATAATAATAATATTAATAACAATAACAATAACAATAACAATAATAACAATAACAATAACAATAACAATAACAATAACAATAGTAAAACAAAAAAAGAAATATCGATATTTCTTTAACCGCTTTTTGTACCGTCGGGTGTTTAATATATAAATCAATAATAACAGAAATATCGATAATAACAGAAATATCGATAATCGCAAACTTTCACCGTGTCTTTAGAAATTATACAAAGTAGCTAAACTCGATTTACCCTCTTAGTTAAACTCTATTTCCACTAAACCACATTATCCATATTGAAAAGTATACTGCTTCGGCTTAACACAGAAGAAGGAACTCTTTTATAAAGGACCGGTCATTATTATGTAGAGGGGAGGGAGGGAAAAATATTTTGATAGATAAAAGTTTTGGCCAGGACCTCCCCTTCAGGTCTCAAAGTGACAAGTGCCCCTCCCTCTTAATTCACTTTTTCATTGATAACTCCCCCCCAATTTTTCTACTTAGGGTTTTGTTTCTGCATTTTTGAGGTACGTACTTGGCTTCATACAGATATGATTAGCCAATGCCAAAAATACACCTGGCAAATGTCTGGTATGAGCAAAGACGAAACTACCTTTCAGATCATTGAAATGCCTTTGCTTACCCTATCAGGTAACCTAATAAGTAACAAAACCAGCATATCGGGCAGACTAGTGTCCAGTTTTCCTTCCACTTCTGAATGTTTGCTGCTGAGTAGGTAGCTCGTTATCAACTTGGACAAAGATTCTTTGGTTTGCTCAGTTATCATAAAAGAAAAACGTATCATCCGGACTTTCAGATCCTATACCCTAATGAAGTCGAACAATACGGGTGCCCGGTCAATTCTTCCAGCAAGTTGGTGCGTGATTCTCCAAGCATTTCCTTTCCATTCTTTGGGCTTAATGTGCATCATTCATGTAGCCTGGATGGTCAAACCTGATATACCTCAGTACAAGGCCTTCGCCCAAATTACATCAAGACAAAAGGCCAGCCATATGAGAAGAAGGAAGAAAGAGAATGCCCACAAGGCAAAGAGTAGGGATCGGAAGAGAGGGAAAACAGCGACAGTTTGCCCTGTAATCCTTCAACTTGTTGATGAGTTTATATATTTGTATTGCTTTCCGGAAAACTATAATAGCCATAGAATCCAACACACAGTTTGTGGAGATTAGATTTACCTTGGGGCATCAAAAAGTTTGATGAAAGGTCGGAGTGTCTAGTCAACCAAGGCTTCTTTGCACTGGAAACCCTTCCCGCACAAGGGCAAATTATTGACAAGCTTGAAAAATGATGGTTAAGTACTTGTTGTTGGAAAAGTACTGGTTCGATAAAGTAGTGTTTTGTTGCAGTATAGAAAAAAAAATTCTGTCCAGGAGTGGATGAAGTTGTATATCTCGTAAAGTGGCCATCACAAAACTTGCAACGAAGGTGCCACTTTTTATTTGTTGAACACCACTTACTAAACTCTGATAAATAAATATTTTTTTATATAATTTTCAAGGTGGAAAGAAGTATATTTTGTTATGTTATTCGTGTTTTATTACTTCATGGCTTATTGAACAGACAAATATTTTGTTAATTTTGATATTAAATGCAGCCAAAATCAAACAATGAAACAGACTGATCTAGATTGGGTCGTTTAAAGTGTTACAAGTTAAAGCAATGAAGTTTATGCCAATATTCTATGGGTTGTGGATTTTCACCACCTGGTTCTTTGAAATAAATTTATTTCGCAAAAGTAATTCCTTTTGCAAAAGTACAGACAAGACCAAATGCAATCCTAAAAATGATGACCCCCCCATCCATTACAATTGTTTAAAAAATTAACCCCCCTAGCCAATCTAAAACAGCCTTGTCCCCCTTTTTTCATCCCTTCCCCCTCCAGATAAATAATGACCGGTCCCTAAAAATAGTTCTAGCTTTTCCTTTTTTTTCTCTATAAATACCAGCTGCTTGTAAGTACTTTATAATATCCGGTTGAACCATAACGTTGTAACATTTACTTTTTTAAAAAAAGAAAAGAAATATCCATCAACAGCAGTCAGAATAATACAGAATTCACGCGCATTAAAATGACAAATTAGCAACTGAACTAGTTCAGAACTATAATACAGTTATTGTTTGGCAAGCCAGTGTTGTGTGTTGAAAGGACGCGCCAAATGGCTCACTCAGTTTTAACTGCCAGGCACCGTAACGATAAAAAGAAAACGAATTTACTGCTCATAGAATGATCTGGAGAAAACAGCAGCTAGTGTTTCTTCTTAATTCCATTTTTGCTTATGATTTAGTTTAGTATTGTGACTTTTTTATTTTTGTGTTTTATGCCCTGTTTCAAATGTCGCGTATCGCGCCGAATACATTGCTAATGAGTAAATTCAATTTCTATCTCATTTGCACTGTATTCGATGCAATAAGAAAACGGGTCTAAGTCAGTAATTAAAAACAAAATATAAATAATTTTGAAAGCCTTTAGCGTTGGATTATAAGTGAAAACTGAGCATTTGAACGAGCAATATATGCGTGAGATAATCGAAAAGTTGTTACGGATTCTGAGTTGCTAGAGTATAAGCAAAAGATATATATTGACAAAACACTGCCAAAAGCTCTAGAAGCATTTGTTTTCCTTAGTACCATCAAGACGTGCCTTAGAGTTGAACAGTTTGCATGTTTTACTAACAGTTTAATTATTTAACAGTAACTGAATAATTATCATAATTTGAGAATACTGCACGAGACCATACATTGATAAAGTTACCGGCAAATATCACGTACGATCCAACTGTAAAACAAATGCAAAATAAGCTTCCTATTAAAATTATTCCAACTTGTTGGAATTTTTTTTATTTTTTTAAAGTATGAAAAGCTAATATCTTATTATTTAAGTTTTTCAAAGAGAAATAAATCTTCTAGGTTTTTTTGCACAGGCATACTAAAATATCCATACCTCGAGGGTGTGCATTTGTACACCTGTACTTCTGATCAACATACACTTCTTCAGAAGCTATCAGCTGCGCGCATCACGTCACGTTAAAGTGTATAGGCAGACTGTTGTCTCCTGATAAAATCATAAACTCAGAAACCAAAATTCAAGCAAAATACTCAGTTTAAAAGTACCACCAAACCAAGATTCAACCACCTCATCAAAAATCGTCGATAGAGTGGCAGCCACACGGTCCACACCGACAGTCCAGATGGCTTTAATTTGTTGTTTTTGAAAAATGAGTTTCTTTCAGATTGTGAGTGTCATGCCGACATTGAGACTTCGTTCTAAGAAGTGTCGAAAAAGCAAACACTCGGTGTAAAACAAAGAAAGGTTAACAATAATGAAGGTGGCGTTGCAACTGATACGAAAGAAACTTCCACTTTCCATTTTCATTTCAGTTTTGGAAGGGATGGTACCTAATGCCTTTAGAAGTACGCGGTTCAGCGGTTAAAGAATCAAAACGTCTTCAGAACGTCATTGGTTGGGACTCAAATGACTTCATGTTAATCTGAAACGAGCCTATCTATCTGGTCTGAGTGTTTTCCGGTCGAGACTAAGAGTGATGCACATACGTTTCCTCCATATTTGGGGTAGAGCAGGAAGAGACGACAGCTCGTTTAACTCCAAACTCGACACGTCACGCCGGCGGGCTGGGGCAGATATTCCATTAGTTTCCGTCAATATTTGTGCGAACTCTCTCAAAAAATGATATTTGTTCATCTGCCAATTTGTTGAAAGCCGGTGCTGAAGCACAAAAATATGCGGGTAGGGGTAAGAGTGAAGGATTTGATATCGCTGTGGAGCGGCCTTGAGGCAGGTAAGTCAACCATGAACGAAAAATAATTTCGTCTCTTTTTTTTTTTGTGCCATTTCCCCCTGTACCAGTCCCCCACGTGTGTTTTGTTTGCCTCCCGGGCTCCCGACACCCTCAACTGCGCATTCGATCGAAGAACAGCAGTGCATTGGCAGAAGTCAAATAATTTTGGGTGATTTTCGACGTTTTACTAGTTATGGAACTAATCTACCGAAACCCCCTGGTAGTAGGGGTCCCGATAAGCTCTGAAGTTTGTTGAAGCGACTGAAAGCGCATTATATTGAGAGATTTCTGGGTATTCGGTAAGTCTTGTACCTGTCAGTATAAATATTCTATGACTATGTGGATTGTTGTTAATGTCTTGCCACCTCGAAGACTTATAGTTTTGATACTTCCTTGTAGACATTTCTGGCTTTCAAACTTGTTTCTTTCGAATGTTTGTGGGTACAAAGTGCGTAAACGAACCTAGCGATAATGGTATTTCTGTGAAGTTGTATAAATGTGAGGTTTCTCGAGCGAACCACAGTGTATCGGTTACTCTCGTGTTGGCACTTTGTACTTTCACTAACTCGAGTGCTTGAAAGATCGAATACTTTGACCACAGTATGATTGATCGAGTGCCCTTATTGCTCTTAGAAAGAAATCCATCGACAGTGGCGATAAACAGCAGCAAATTTGTTGCATAAAATGGTATACCCAGATTGATTTGAACCGAAGTTCTAACTTAGCTTGATCGGTTGGTGAATTGGCCGAATACAATGAATTCGCGTTCCATTTGTTCATTGTTTTATAGAATTCAATGCACTGTGCGTGTAATCCAGAGTGTTGTGATATTTAAAACGGCTTTAGAGATAAACAAACTTGTTCTGTATAATGGTTTTTTGAAAGTTTGGTCTTTGAATTCTCGATCGCGACCCGGCAGAATGAAACTTGCGGAGATATTTCACTTACATCTACAAGGTGAAGGTGAATTGTTGAGACTGGCTTTGGCTTTCGATGCTGGTTTGTTTTTGATTGATGCTATCGATGGAACTGGACAAATAATGAAATAATCTTGTGTTTGTTTGTACTAAAGCAGTGATTACTTGGTAGTTGTGTCTGAAGGATTCGGAATTTGCAAGCTATATAGTATTAAAACAAATAATTTGGATTGGTGGCATGTTTTATTTTCTAGACCTGGATCTGAGCCGAAAACTAATTATTAAATTTAACTTATAATTATTGTATTTGCTTTGGTAAATAATTTTAAAGTGGGGAACATAAAATTTTTTGCTTTCTTGGTCACCAAATTTTACATCAAAATATTTGGGTGTAAACTAATCACAAAGGCTGAAGTCTTGTTTTATTTGTTTGAGAATGTTTGTCTTGAAATTAAAAATAAACAGGAGGCGCACACAATGGTCAGTGTCATGACATGAGTCATGACATGCGATGCAAATCAGTTGATACTGGGGTATTTCAACTTGCCAGCATTAGATGTCTGCCACTCAAATATTTATCCTGTTGAATACTGTCAATGGCTTTGGTGAGGGAGGGCAGGTTGATCAAGTGCTGTCAAAGCACTACTTTAGCAAACTTCCAGCCTATCAGCCACCAAAGTCAACTGTCTGAATGTCCTTATGTGCTACTTTCAAATATTTTAGTTTTGATTGTTTATTTTATTAGAAGGGAAGGTTATCAATTGGGACCATATCCCTGTCACACTGTATTTATATTATGTTTTTTTTCTATTTTGTTCCTCCTGTTTTGCGGAAGTGACCAAGAATGACATCTTGGGATAAAAAAATAGTAAAATCTTCTGTCCTGATTGCCAACCTCTACTGATGCCTCTCTCCTTAAACAACAACTGCCGTTCCACGGCTCCATTTGAAAGTCCTATCCAAGTCAACTCAACTTCCATTGAGCAAAAGTCTGCACTCAAGAAATTTTATTATTGCTACCTTTCCTAAAAATGATAGTCATTTGTGATTTCCAACACTCCAACAGATAGCACATGGCATGATTTCAAGAGAAAACTTTGCAAACTGAGACTGTTCTTTCATCTTCAATTTCAAATACAGTGCAACTGCTTTCACAGAACTACTTTAAGGTATTAATAACTTGAACAGCAATTTTGTCCTGTCAGCTTTATAACAGACATTGTTGAGGATTGCCAATTTGTATAAAATGTTCAAAGCTCGCTTACAGAGCTGCTGTCATTGTGCAAACTGTAAGCTTCATGCATAAACTGCGCATGGAAATGAGGTGGCTAACTGTGAATGCATGCCCATTACTTGAATGTGTTGTGTTGTAACCGAGTTTGTATATGCTAATACTATTATTCTCTTCAATCTCAGTGAATACTGCCTTTTAGAACATTCACCTCCATGCTTTGCATGACGGTGAATATTCTGCCACTATTCACCTTGTTTTTAGATATTTCATATGCTTGAGTCGTATTTTATGTTCTGAAAGCCAACGAGGCACAAAATGCCAAGTAGGCTATCAATATGATGAAAGTGAGTGGAATAATTGTTTTATACAAATCATCAGTCAACTTTGTTTCAGTAGTCAAAAAATATTAGTTATCATCTTCTGGCAAATTACAAAACAATCAGCTTTATAGTCAGCCGCTATAACTCAGTTCATGAAACAAACACCTCACACCTTAGTTAATTTTGAATGGATGTTTCAATGTTTGTTTTAAGTTTATTACTACTTCTAATATTTCTTCATTTTGTTTAACTTACTTAAAAACCCTAATTCAGTATTTAGTTGCTTTTGTTCTGTCTTGTCGAGTTAGTTTTTCAAGAAGAGCCACAATTTCTACCTCGGTTGGCTTGGCAAACCTTGCTGCCATCTTAAGATTCACTGCACATAGGATATGAGCTGAGATCATAGTTGTGAAGGAAGCAATTCAGAGAACCCAGTTGCCATAACGTCACTTGTCTATATAATAATAGTTTTTATATTTTATGGCTGAATGATTTTGTGTGCTATGATTGGTCAATTCCAGGTCTGTAAGTAGCTGTACGGACCGCTACCTCTCAATCACCTTTTTAAAAGCAAAATAATCAACAAAGCCATATAATAAAAATCTTATTAGCCTCCTTTGCTCTGTCAGTGCGGCAAGTTATGGATCCTCTTTGTTTTCCTTCCTTGTTTTCATGGCCCTCGTGCTTCAAGTGTGGGTCATAAAGGGAAGGAAAAATATAGTTCATAACTTGCAGTACAGACCTCCGACTCGGCTAATAAGAGGTGTTTATTATATGGCTGAGTGATTTTGCGAGCTGTGATTGGTCAATTCCAGGTCCGTAAGTAGCCGTATGGACTGCTTGCTCTTTTCAAAACCGGAATAATCAACAAAGCCATATAATAAACATCTCATTAGCCTCGTTTGCTCAGTCCATTTGGCAAGTTATGGATCCTCGTTTTTTCATGGCCCTCGCGCTTCACACCTAGTGTTTGCTAAAAATAGCCCCTGGCATCACAACCAGCTGAATATGTTGCATCTCAAGACGGTACTCTGGAAATCCACACCATTGAAATAATTATTTAAACTGAATTGCATAGCATCAGCTTAAAGAGAAATCAGGGCTGAACACCAATGGTAATCAACCAGATGTAATGGTTGACAGATTAAAATTATATTTATTAAGGTCATTTTGATGGAGAAAACTGAGCAAAGTGTAAACTGATGATGCATATAAGCCAGGATACATGTACTTTCTAAATGGCCTAACTTGAAACAGCTATGTGTGAATTATTAAAATTATATGGAACTATGTCAAATGCCACTAACAACTCAAGTCGGTCCACAAAACTGAGGATAAACACTGGAAGTCAGACTATATTTGAAAAAAGCTGCTTTTTTCTAAGTGGGTGAGTACGGTACCCTGAATATATGGGTTTGATCAACAAAAGCTGATAAGGTATGTTTTTCGCCTGTGGGATATAGTGTTTAGCTGATAACTCAAGCGTTAGCCCTACATCCAGTCTGCTCCAATGAAGGGCTAATGCTCAAAATGTCAGCTAAACACCATACCCCACAGGCAAAAAACATACCATATCAACTTTTGTTGATCAAATCCATATATACAAAACTGAGTCATTTCCATTTATTCTGGCTGGCTGAAAAAAAAAACAGTTCTGGTGTGCTCTGGCTTACTGAGCTCTTGGGCCAGCTGGTTGCATTCTCACATGAACTGGTTATGTTCTAATTTGTAAATAAGTCAGTTGTTTTGTGTTGTTCTGGTTGATGTTTCCTGCCTAGGTGCATAAGTCCCTATTGTTTTCAAAGTATTTATAAGTAAACTAATTTTTTATTATAATTAACTTTGACAGGTGCAATGGAGGAGGAAGGGTCTGGGTCAAAGCGATCCAGTACCCTGCCGGTTCCGAACCCCAAGCCTCGCCCAAATCCGCGGCCTCAAACACAAGTGAAAACATTAGCAGGCAATACCAACAGAAATCAAGCTTTAAGTTCTGTGAAACCTTCGTTACCACCCAAACCACGACAATCATCACCATCTGTGCCGAACTTAACAGGGAGGCCACCTCCAAAGCCGATGCGACTTCATGCAACTAAAAATAACAATAATAATGTGACTCAGTCAGTGTCAAGTGCTGGCTCAAGAAACAGAACTTTACACCGTCTTTCTGAAGAAGATAACAAAAGTTTTGTCAATGGGAACAAAAATGGAATTGCAGAAAGCACAGAAAGAAAACAATTTAAGGATGAAAGGTTGAGCAAACATGATGAAGATATGTATGATAGTGCGGAGACTGTCATTGGTAGCCCACCCAAGAAACTACAACAGTTTGGAAGGGCAAAAAGTTCAAATGAACCCACAAAGATGGCGAATGACCTAAGAATTAAGCCTTCGCCACCTAGAAAACCATTGCCAAATTTACCTGAGCAGGAGTCGGACTCCAGCAAACCCCTACCAGTTAGTAAACCCCCAAGGCTACAAAAGCCACCTCAGGCATGTATATCATCCAATATTCGGAAAATTTCTTCACCGGCATCAACTGCCAGTTCACCGCAGTCTGGAGAGGAGTTTAAAAACTTGACAAGAAAGATATCAGCCCCCACGCTGGCTCTGTCATCACCAGGCCTCTCTCCTAAAGGGTCACCCCTCTCATCGCCAAAGATATCACCAAGAAATTCTCCTCAAGCATCGCCAAAGACCTTACCTCCAAACTTTGAATCAAGTAATGCTGATAGTACAGGCTTGTATGAGGTTGTTGACACAACAGAGAGAGTAACCACCATGCCTCCAACAACCAGACCGAAGGAGTCAGGTATTGTACATATCTACCAGTATGTGTATCTTCTCCCTAACCTTATTCGTGTAAAGTATCTTGGTTAGTTGTGAGAATAGAAGGGTTGATGACCCGTTCCTAACCAGCTTACAGGAAAATTAGAATGATAGGTAAAGGTAATTAGTAGTTCATCAATTGGCACTTAATGGAAAGTATTAAAAGATTTAATATATGATAATTAAGTCACTCCATAATATCACGTCTTTGGTTTCAGCCCTGATTCACAGCACATTCACACATTAAGTGTATTACAAAACTTGTATACTTTAGTTACGGTGGTTTGCATACCTTTGGCTGAGAACTCACTTACAGGTACTTCACATTAAAACACAATATCAAATATAGATTGAAGCAAATTTTAGCTTTAAACACTGACTTAAGCTAAAAATGATTAAAATGTTCTACCTTACAATTATAAGAACAACTCTTAAAAACCTTTTGAGACTTTTTTATTATTGTAAAAAGCATCAGGACAAAATAATATTGGCTCTATACATGTATCTATAGATACTCCTTAAATTGCATAATATGAGTATAAAATAAATGTTGGTTGTTGTAAAGGTGAATTTGTTGTTTAAGCCAGACTCCTCTGAGCTAAAATGAAAAATTCTTCCAACTTTGTTTTAGAAAATGTATTGAGAGAAGTTGTAAGAGTTTAACAACTCATCATTTGTCACTTTGAGTTCTCCCTTTTTGCCCAACCCAGTTTATCAGTGAGTAAAATCTCCTTACTGTATTAACACAATTATTTGTTTGGAAACAAGGACAGAGAAAATGATGGCATACATTTTTTTCTAAGATAAAAAACAAATTTCTCCCAACCTGTTTACAAGGAAATTATAGAGACAGTTTAAGAGAATTAAGCAATTCATCCTATGCCTGAGGGTTAAAGGTTTGTTTTTCTTTCTTGCAGTTTAACCCTATAAAATTGGAACACATATATGGACTTAGGTGTAAATAAATATTATAAGATAATGCTATCAAGAAATCAGGAAATGCCTCTTGACGTTGATATCATTTTTGTTGACTCAAGAAGAAAGGATAACATTGTAAACATTGATTGAATATTTTAGATTAAATGATACTGTTGTAGAATGTTTTGAAGATTTCATACATGTACAGTAATCTGTAAGCAGTCTAGAAATTCTTGAAATTACTTTGATGGATAAGCATTTTATTCGAGAGTGTCCAACTGACCTCAAGTAGAACAAGTTTGAACTAACATTTTGTTGTGTAAACTGTACAACTGGACATTTAGACCGAAATTGCTTAGAAGAGAAGTGCAAACATACTTTCTTTTGAAACATGTTTAGAAAAAAAATCAAACCACCAGTGTATACTGTAGTACAATTTGGACTTTAAATAGTACAAACTGTTTTTGAAAAGGTTCATTTTTTCAAACCAGAACAATATCAATTTTCTTGAACTGGTACAGCTAGTACCCTTTTTCTTTAATGGACGTTTTTTGAATTATTTTACTTAATCGGAAAAAATACACTTTTCCCCTCTCTTACTGTTTCTAGTCATTCCCTCTCCCTTCGTTCCCTTTTACCCTTTCTCACCCCCCCCTGTGCTGCATAAGTTTATACTTACTTCTACATCACAAAGCAGCTAGTACATGTTCTCTATTGGATTTTCTTCCCTCGCTAAATCAACTAACCTGTTGTCCACTCCACAGTTTGAACCAATTTTACACGTAAGCTTTAGAGTCCTGCTCTCTACCAACTGTGCAACATTAAAGAACTGTTGCAAGATCCCATGTTTTTTGTTGTATAAATTACGAACTATTATTTGTTTAACCTTAACTTTATCCTTATCCTAATCCTAACCACTTTAAGGGTTTTATTATTGTTGAAATAACTTTATTATACCATATATGTACTGCAATGTTACAGCACTTGAAATTTGAACTGGTTTTAAAACATGTACCTTGGTACCAATTTAAAAAACCTGTAGCAGTTCAAAATATATTAACCATGCAATTAAAAAAAATTAAACTTGTACAGATCCAATTTGTACCAAGGTACCAATTGAACCACAGCATACTGATTTGCAAAAATTGCAAAGAACATGAATTTTGTGATTTGGGCATTTTATGGATTATAGACTATCAGGTTCAGAAAAAAAGGTACATGCTATTGCTTGAATTATTTTGCCATTGCCTGTAATTGTTGCATGTGTACCTTTGACCTATGAAAATTTGTTTACAAAGAATCACATTGCCTGAATGCTTCCACATAAGTTTTAGACATTTTTTCATCTACTGTGTTTGTTTAGAGCCCAGACTGTTGGACATCATCTTCAGTAAGACAAAAAGTGTTATAATTAATCATGATTTACCTTGAAATTAAACAGTACAGTTAAGTACCGTAAGTACTGTTTAATTTTTATTTATACATGTATAATTTTATTGATGGGATTCTACACTGAATATTGCTGCAACCAAAGAATTTTTATCCAGTTTGTAGTGCTTAACAATTTAAGACCCAGGGGCCCCACTCAGAAATTTTAATGACCTGGGGGCAGGGGGAGGGGGGT
>JAOBRG010295423.1:0-15828 GCA_027574985.1 Umimayanthus nakama
GTAATTGAATGTTAGTAACTGAATAGCTTCAATTTCATTTTAGATCTATAATTAATATTGTAATTATAGCCTTTTTTGTTTCTTTTTTTCTTATCAACAAAATTGTGCTTTGGCAATATGTAAAAGGTTTATATCACGCCAATAAAGCTTGTATTACATTACATTACATTACATTACTACTACTACTACTACTACTACTACTACTACTACTACTACTGCTACTACTATTTCTACTACTACCAGCTACTACTAACACTATTACTTCTACTGCTAGAGAACTCAGAAGGATGCTCATTATTCACAAAGCATCTTGGGTAAAATAAAAAACTGCTTTTGCTGCTATGATTGAGAAGTGATCACATTCAGTTCACTGAAAACAAGTTTGTGATATTTTCTGTAGTTGTTTGGCAGTCGTATTTGGGAATACAGTGGAGACTCACATAGGCCTTCGTGTTTGATCAGTTTAAAATCGTATTCAAGATTGTGGAACAAAGCAGTAGTAAAAAACTACTCAGTCACAAACTTTAAGAAAGTAAACAATTATGAACAAAACTAAGAAGTTTAGTTTACTATGTGACCGTTGTATTTTCTTCATTTTGGAGCCACGGTTTGAGACTCAAACCTCAAGCGGTTTTTCCTATTCAATTTCCATACCTCAAGAGTTGTAATTGGGGATTTCAAGGGTTGGAAAGACTGCGTTTGTTTTGAAACGTTTTGAAGTGATACGAAAGCAAAAGGATGTCACTCTACTAAGTCCTCCCGTCTTGACAGCCTTCTTTCACCCTTAAAGAATCAAAATTTTGTAATAAGCTGCCCCTCTCTTTTAAACTCTCCTCTCCCTTCCAAAAAAGTATACATTGAGGTTTAAGCTTTTTGGTTATTATTGAAAAATGTACCGCATAAAATTTTCTAGTTTCCTCTTCAATGAAATGTAACATCAAAGTAAAGTCTTAACGGGTACGTACAATGAATAAGTCGTTATTGTTGTCGTTGAAAACTTGAAGTACACAAGACTTGCGGAGAGTGAATCATACTTAAAACTTGTGTCACCGTTATAGGACAGAACCTCGGCACTAATTTTGTCACAAAGATGCGATTTCCTGGCACATACAAAATATAAATCACTACTTAAGTCTGTCGAGGATCCGAATTCTGGTTAGGTTTTTCTCTCTTCTCCAAACCTCATATATATGCCTACGCCCCGAATACAAACCAACAACCGAACGCGAAAGGTTTCGTCCAGTCTTTGAATGCGGAGGCAACAGAGCGTGAAAAGAAACTGCACACAGTGATTCTCAAGCTGTTTTATTTCTCATTGCAGATAAAGCAAGTAAAAGAAAAAACATTAACTTAACGGCTTGAACAATCACAGCCCCCTTCAGGTCTCCCTTTATACACTTCTCGAACAGAGTAGAGTAACTAAGGTGAGTGTCACATAGAAGATTATATATACTACGTGTGCGATGTTTTAGCTCATTTTACCCTCAGCTGGCTAAGTGTTTTTACGTTTCTTAGCTTTACACGTCTTGTTAACAGTTATATCAAATAGTTTTTGAAACTTTTTTGCACAATATAGAGGACAAAGCTGGAAACGAGTTTTAAGCTTTGTCGGTTTATATATCTTCCTCAAATAAAATATGATGATGATGATGATGATGATAAAAGTTCTATTTGTATTTACTGATGAATTTTTTTAAAATACGGTTTCGAGTCCAACTTTCTGCCCAAGATACATACTTCTCAGTTTCATATTCAAAGTAAAAGGTAGCTTACAAGATTTCCCTTGTTAAACTGATTACTAGGAAACTCATTCAAGTATCTCCTGTTTTATTGTTCATCTGTACAGTTTTACAGCAAGAAGTGCTCACGAATCAGAAATATCTTCTGCAATTTCTTTTCTCGGTAGCTGTTGCGAAGGAGACGACGAGCTGCTTTTGGATAAATTTCTCATCAGAAGTATCCTCGAGGCTTGTGCATTCGCTGTGTCGTTTCGACTGCTACGAGAAAAATAACTCTCCCAGCGCTTTGATGATGAACGCTTTATTCCAACGACAAGGGCCTGAAACCCTTTCCGAAAGTTTTCATTCAAAATGATGTAGAGCCATGGGTTGATGCCGCTGTTCACGTGACAAACCCAGTACGACATCAGCTGGACAATGTGAGGAATCACCGCCTGCGAACTGAAAAACAACACGAAGTGCATAACATGCGCTGGGATCCAACAGACTGCAAAGACAGTCACCACAATGATAAGCATTTTCACAACTTTTCGTTTTGAGATCTCGGCCGCGCGTCGGTTTGAGCGCGTCTCTACACCGGGTATTTTTCGTTTCCAAAGCGTCCTGGCAATGATAAAGTACAACGCTGCCATGGTTACAAGCGGCAGTGAGTACAGGACTACAAATATGTTTACAAAGTATATTCGCATCACTTCCAGCGTGTCGAAAGGTCCCCAGTTCACGATGCAGTGAAAACTTCCATCGAGCGCTTTAGTTACCTTGAACTGAACCAAATATGGTGACATGATGACGAGAGACATTAGCCATATCAAGCTGGTCGCAATTTTGGGTTTACGGATGATTCTTAACCGTCGAAACGGCCGTAAGACGGCAAAATATCGGTCGACCGACAGTGCCAGAAGCGCAAGGATGGATGCTGAAATGGAAAGCGCATAACCAAAGTGTACAAGCTTGCAGCAAATTGTCCCAGGCACTCCTCCGAACCAGTGGTTCGTAATATATACGTACATGACCGAATATGGCATTGTGAAACACGTGACCAGCAGGTTAGCGACCGTCATATTGATAATGAGAAAGTTTGTCACTGTTTGCATTGACGCTTTTCTGAAAACAATGCTGATCACAAAGATGTTACCGAGTAGCGCAATCGGGAAAAGGACGCCGTACGCAGCCGTCACGATTAGCTTGGTCATCAAGTCGAGGCCCTGTGTCGCCGGGGCCGGCGCCGGCGGTGAACCCCATGACTCGTTTGTGCCACTTGTAAGAACACTCGGCATTCCCAAACGAATGAAAGTACCTGTATGGAAGAGGTATAGAAATAAATTCAGAATCTCATTTTATAAACGGTTTCAATTTGAACAGTCAAAGAATCAAGAAAAACTTGTCGATTTATTGTTTGGCAAATATCGGGCTTTTGTCTGATACTTGTGCTTTAAAGCCTCTTCACACTAAAGACGCATGCGCAGGTGCAATTGCAATAGTAAACAAAACAAGTTAATAATAATAATAATAATAATAACAACAATAATAATAATAATGATAACAATAATAACAATAATAATAATAAAGATAGTAGTAATAATAACAGTAATGACTTTTCCTTAACTTTATCACTAAAATCAGGGCGCAGAATAACTCCAAATATTGTTAAAATAATGTGGATCGATAAAAGATATACTTAATATATCCTAAATCTTAAATAGTTATTTAATTAAATGATAGCAGTTTTGCAAACAATTTTAAAATCGTTGTTTGACAAAAACGTAAATAACTGACACGTACAAAGAAAATCATTTTTTTCAGCGTTGTCTAGTTAACTTCGGAATGCAATGGAATTACCACGTATACACTGAAGCGATGATTTAAAAGCTCCTACAGAGTAGAAATTTTGTGTTACAAGTAACACATTTTCAAAAGCTTAGAAAATGAATAGTAAAAACCCAGAACGAAGAAAGCCCTTTGAAAATAAAATATCGTCTTGTTCCTGGTCCGGTCAGATCTCAAATGGAACTGGGCTAGATCTTTCGACTGAGTTTTTTCCGGCCAGACTGCCTCTTGCTTGATAATTCAAACCGTTCAACGCTCTCTTTCCATCTTAAGGTTACCGTTCACGTTGGAACAGTTCAAAATTTCGAAATTGAGATTTTTGCAGAAAATAAAAATACATTAAATGAGCTTCTAGTAGGAAAGAGATATGACGAACGAGAGTTTTTACCGGAAGTGAAATTGTATGAAGTGCGGCGTACTTTAGGAGTGAATTTCTCGAGACATGCTTTTGCTAAAACTGCAACAACGCAAAGGATCAATGCTCCCCCAATTTTTAACCTCATATACCGTCAAATTTGGCAATTTTTCAAAACAATAGCGGAAGATGAAAACTGTCCTTGCGAATTTTGAAAGTCCGCTTCAATCATTTTTTATGACTCAATCAGGTCAGTTTTGTACGCTGCAAAAAAGGAATTTTCTTCAAATACCTGTAAAAATTAACGACGCACTCAATTAAAAATCGTAAGGACGGAAATCAAAGTAAAAATTCTGCTGAATCTCATAACAAACTAAAAATGGTTGAAATTGAAACTGACAGCCGCATTGACGTCTAGAAGTGAAATAAGCAGTTTGAACTATGATGCTCGCATTCATTTATAAATTAAATTTTTGAACAATTTTTCCACCATCATTTAGATAATTTTTTAAGCTTTCCATTGATATATAGGTTTGTGGGTATCCGATGCATATTAACGGAGTTATGTACGGAAAACTGAAAACACCGCTCAAGGTGAACGGTAACGAATTAACCTCGGTACGCGCAATCCTTCACCAACGCTATGCATGACCTTCATTAGTGGGCTTCAACAACTTCGATTAAGAGTAATAACTGAAGATATAACCTCAAAATACTCAAAATGTCTATCAACCTAAGTTCTTACCTTTATAATTTGAACGCCGTCTTTTGAGATGAGTTGAGGTAACAAAAAGAAACACGTCTAAACGTGACCTCGATTTTTGATAATCACATGCAATACTAAATATTCCATAGTGTAATTGATGCGGATAAACTAAACTAAAGAAAAGTTAAAAGTTCTGCCGGGAAAGGTTCAAAACGAGAGTTGTTGAAACATTTGTTCAAGGCTACCTAAATCCAGCAGATACATTTATTGACCCATTTTAGACAGTAGTGCCGATTGATTTGGAGTTGTGTTTTAGAATAAAGACAAGCTGAGAATGTGTCGGAAGTTCCGTCGGCTCCTGAAGTACTCAGGACGATGCGTGCACGCAGGGCGTGTTTTAGACTAAAATTATTATTTTATTATTTAAAATTTTCTTTTTTCACATTGGCTGTACAGGGTGGGAAAATTGGTTAATTGTGTTAAAAATTGTACGTGTGTGAGATATTAATGTTTGGAGACAAAATATTAAAACATTCGGGATATTTTGAAGGTATTTGATTGACGAATGCTGCTGTGTTTTCAGCTATAAGTAGTATTGACAGGACCGGATAGTCGATAGATAGTCAAACAAACTCCTGCAGTTTAATCAGCTGGATTGATAGATTAACTTTAAGACTAAAATCGTTTGTCCTGCACGCAAGTCGGTTAGTCATGCGCAGTATGGGGTGACACCCGCGCTTAAGAATGTGCTCAATAGATTCACTCTTTTTTTTACATAGCCACAAGGTTCTAGGCAGATTTTAAGTAAACATTTTTGTACTGTTATACAAAAGAGAGGAAAAATCAAAGTATAAAATGAGGAAAAATTACAATCTTATAATTTATTGTAGGTGTTTTGACAGTAGTAATAAAAAGAAATATATCAGAAGTAGATTAATGGATAAATTCGTAACTTTAATTTAGCTGTTGAAGTTGATGAATACAAAAAATAATAGATCAAGCTGACAAATACAGGATATCCTTACGATGTTAATCCCTTGAAAACCTGCCGTTTACCCGAATTTAAAAGACTGTACTAAGATCACTGTAGCTGATTTACGTGAAAAGGTTTAGCAAAGAGTGGGGTTGTTTCCTCAGAAAATTCGATGCTGGAATTGTTTAACATCGGTAACCAACAGTGACAACGAGAAACTACTTGTTTGGCGATTGATAGCTTTTTAAAGTTGAACAACCCGACTATGTAAGCAGTCTGACAATCAATGTATAAACAGTTACAACAAACCATGCAGCAATGGTTTCATTGCTTCAATCTGTGTTGAAAAAAAGACGAAGTGGTTCATCCAGACATCTCTGCCTCTGTGCAAATTTAGATTGCCTCGCCTCAAGGCGTCTAGCACAGCTTTACGGCATCGTAGCAGTTTATGTGTATTTTTAATGCTTGAAAAACCAAAATTTAGGAAAAATACAATTTAAAAATTACACTTACAAGATTGGATGTCCAGAGTTAGTTGTTTGTAAGACAAATGACACAGCGAGACGGCTTTCATCTTTTATCCAATTTCCAAGATATAAAGATAAACATTTCTAGTTTTCTCCCGTAAAACATTAAAAGGCTTTTTAAAATCTTTCTTCAAAGATTAATTTATTGAACCAAAAAAGCAAAACAATCGAAACCAAAGTAAAATCTGTTTTGTGTTCTATAAAAGGTTTTATAATTTTGATGATTAAAATTCATTACGCAACGGATTCTATTGATGTAAATTAGAAGTGCCAGCAACGGAGCCGACACGAAACATTAGCTTTTAAAAATTGGATAACTTTGCTTCTGCAGCGAAATCTGATGTGACAAAGGGTAAGTTTTAAATGAGATTTTTCAATAAACCTTGAGTTTTTAGTTCCAAACACCGAACGCCAAATTGATTGAAATAACGGCCTTGTGGAAACTTAGATAAATTATCAAAGCAAAAGAATAATCTGATAACTTAGCAAAAAGGTGTTGTGAAAAATATAATTTGAATTTATACGAAATGCTGTTGATTATTAACGTCTAACTTTGGACTAGACAGGCACGATAGCGGATCGGTTTTTCGTTGTTGTCAGCTCGCAAACGGGTCAAACAAATATCTGGACTAAAACTCAAGACTGTCGGCAAATCTTTTTGCAAATGCAAGTTATGTGATTAATTACAAGGCTTTACCTTTAATTGGTCCATAAACGAATCATTACAAAAAAAATTAACTGCTTTTAAAATATTTTTCTACCTCTTCTGCCCAGCACGCGCAATAAAATAGTTTCTCAATGTTAACTTCTCCTTATAAAAAAAAAGAAGTTTTGCACACTATCTGTCATGAAAGTTGTTTGTATATGCAATGGACGGAAGTTGCAGCATAAACTTCACAAAAATGTCAACGCTTTATTTGCGATGCGAGTGTCTAGTATCTTTCTAATCTCGCAATTTACTTATGTTCTTTTTCGTAGCTATGTGACAAAATTTATCAAGCTAAAATAATGGAATGACATTTAAGAAAACGTATCATTTTTGTTGCATACTTACTGTCAATATCTGAGCTGTTCATATTTCGTTTTAGATGCTCGACGTTTAACGTGAGATTTCACTCTGCCGACTAACACTTTTCAGCATGTTATTCCAACCCAGCCATTGTTGCATGAGGCCATTTTATGTTGGGCACATTAGCCGATATATCAGGGATAGCGACTCATCTCAAAATGCTTCGGTTCTATGTGTTTCATGCATTATGTAGTGTCGTTCTTTCTATAGCACAGCTGCATGGCGGTCATTCTTTATCTATTTATAGAAAAATTGGCTAAATGGTCCCCTGAAACTTCATTACTTGGAAAATTTTTCAAATAAAGCAATTTGAAAACACCACTGCGAAGAAAACGACTTGCTTCTATCGTGAGACAAAATGCTTGAATCCTATTCACCATGCAGCTGTGATGACACTTCGTATTTCCAACAACATGAATTTCAAAAGTTTAGTAGTTTTTATGAAAACAACAAACACAGCAACTTTAATTATTTCTAAATGTCTTGTTGATAAAAAGAAATTCGACGTCGAACACAAATCCGAAAGACATAAAAGAACTTAAATTGATTGTGGTGATTCGTTTATGAAGATTGTATGACACAAATTACGACAACACTTCAAGCTCTTTTACATGCAATAGTTCACTCTTGCCTAAACTAAAACTTTTAAAATACTCACGAGTGCAGAGTAATATATCTTGCAAACTTGGCCGTTTGGAGTGTATTTCTAAAACACCTTAAGGTGGCAATCGATAGCTGAAGTGAAAACTCATTGACGCCCCAAAGTGTTTATTACAATACGCCTCCAACAAAAGGCTTCAAAGACTTTTTTAGAGCAATTAGTTTATAATTACATGCAGTGACACCCCTGCCTTGAACAAAATGGTCACTGGATATTGTTTGAAAGACATGATGACCGCCTGGTTTGTAAGACTGATGGAAGTTTCTTGAAGAACCACAACAACTATATAACATTCGAATTGTTTTCCTAATGGTCAGTGACATGTTGACCCCAAACACAAATTTGTTTTTTCATGATCAACTCTTTCGAACACGAACAGGAAGTAAAACTACTATAACAAAATCTAACTGGGTTAAGTTGCAGAAAATAAAATTAATAGTAACACTCATACCAAGCATTATGTGAAAGGCATTTGTCAATTGAATCCAAACTTTCAGAAGTGTACCATGCCGAAAATTTCTTAAGACAGGCGGGGCACATTAAAACATTTTCCCCATAATTCTTACAGAACTTCGAATTTTTTATCCGAATGCATTTTTGCCAAATCTCGGGATTCTAAACAACGTGTTAGTATTTTTCCTTAGAAAACGCCGATAAAGGTAACGTGACATTACTTATCGCTAGCTTAGCTGTCAGCTTTAAAACCTAGTGCATCAATGTTGTTGATAGAAGCGCGCCAACATCACACTTGTTTTATAAGAACCTTTTTCATAAGGTACGTGAGACTGAAAAATAGCAACTACTCACGTGCTAAGAATGTACCGGCGAAGCCGAGGAAAGACGAAGGGTATCTTAAAACCTGAAACTTGAGCTTGAAGGAACAGAGAGACGGCGTTAAATTCGTCGAGAATCAAACCATGAGGCCGCGTCGAGCATCAGCAGTTATTGAAAAAGAATTCAAACATTTTCATTTAAGGGATTGTCTTATTCCGCGAGTTTGTTCCCTTTTAAGCTGAGACCTCCACTAACCAAATTACTTCTGATAAGTCGAACAACTGGAATATTCCCTTGTTTCCTCTGAAAGCTCGACTGATCGGGAGTTACCTAACCGTATTTCATTTGTGAGACAAAAATGGTGTTAAAAATCTAAAACAAAATTTTGGCAGTCGTTTTGTAGTGTTTGTAGTTGCGAAGTTGTGTTCAGTGTCTTTACTCACAAATGTCTTCAAATGCGTTGTTGAAGATGATAAGCTTTTAAGATTCGTAGATGCTTTTCCCAAGTGCATCATCTTTTATTGAATTTTTCGAGTAATCTCTTTTTGAAACTCACCATGCATGAATTTATTTCCAGTCAGTTAGCGCTAACAACAAGAACAACAGCTAAACCGGCGAAATAAATCATTTTATGGTCGACTTCAGTTAAGTCAATAGAAGATGAAAATGCCGACAATTTTGTACTATAAACCGTTGAAAAATAGGTAGCAGATAAAGACAGTTATTGATTCTTTTATTTAAAACACCCATGCAAAACTGAACAAATCTGATTTTCACAATGAATTTAGTTTCTTGTCACAAACGTTTCATACGAATGGGACTAATTGAGGTAAATGAATTCCATCATCTCTTCTTCAATTAAAGTTTGGTGGTTTTTATTTTAAGTTTTTGCACTCTTATGTCGCAAGCTCCTTGTCATGGGAGAAGTACACAGACCACATGGAAGAAAAATAAGACGAAAACACAGCACAGAGAACACAATTAATCATATTTTAAGTCAGCGTGGAGTACTCGTTCAAGTTCCTCCTTGTTTCTCGTTAACCCTTTCACCCCAAAGTGTCAAATGTTGAGTTGCTTTATTCTCATTACTTTTTTAATGCGCAGTAAATCAAAGCGTCACAATTCCAACTGGAAATATTCTATCTGCACGCACAATACATACCTTTAGATTTGACAACGAGTACGAGTTTGTTCGGCTACGGTTTTGAACTCGTTCGTAATGGTGACTACAAGATCTTCAGCGGTTCCGTGGTAAACAAGTGGACGGCCACAACTTTTGATCCGACAAGATTTTGTTAACTTCTGTCACGAATTTGGTGGTATGTACCGAAAAGAGATACTCGAAAAGATGAAATCGTACTCGTTATGAAATCTAACTTTAGGCCTCCAGTATTATGTTAAGGCCTACGAGTTAAGTTAAGAAAGAGCAGAAAAAACAAAAACTCTTCTTCTTAAGTTAGATTGTTAATCATGTTATGGCCATTTATGATTAATATTCGTAAAGTTAGAAACTTGGTACGCAAGTCCCATCTTGGTCAGAGATATATTCCGATCAGAGTGTCAGAAGAATTTCAGGGGGAAAGAAGTTTTGAGAAACAACGCCTTCTACTCGTATCAACAGAAAAAAGCTCAATTTCTAACAACTGTTTTGTGCGAATCGATTTGTGTTTTGAAAGAAGTGTGGAACCTTGGAAGGAAAACACAGACACTAAAAACTTTGTCGCGTCTTTGTCGATAGTTATGTTAACGACAAAATGGTGCATTTGCCTTTCGTCCACTCTATCTAGTAATGAACTTGGTCTTTTCTTCTATTTTGTTCTGTTTTTAAAATGTATAGTGTGTCTCTAGGGTTCTGCTGTTGCTGTTCAATTAAACAATGTATAAATCCATTTTTCTGTAGAGAAAATTCAGGTTGTATAAGCCCCTTGTTTATTTAGCTTCCTAATCACCTTAGCTTCTTCTTACTTCGTTACGGCTAACTAATTGCAAACAAGCTCTTCGTAGCAAATAAATTGTTTTTGTTGTTATTGTTAGCGAAGCATGCGGCACATATCTTCATAAAACACAACTATTTCAAGGTAGGTTCACTTGTGTAAAGCACATCACCCGGATGGCAAAGCATGATGGAACCTCTAATTTATCCAGTTAATGAGCTGATGTTGGTTGTACAACCAATGGATGGCATGCTGGGTAAAATATAGGGCCCCCATAATTCATTTCAAGCATGGTGTTACACTTTGACTTTTTGTTGAAAAGCAGCTATGCTAATCAAACCACCGAAGCCACTTTGGTCAAAGTTAAAATTTTGGTAAACGTAACACTTCAGGACAACATAAAGAAGAATGAAATTTTTTATTCTTAAGGTTGCTTTGACTAAACAATTTAATAAAGCTCTTCCATGACGCAGTAAAACTCTATTGCAGATGCTAGTTTCCTTTACGTAAACGGTCGGGCAATTTATAAAAGCCGATGTCATTTCCATTTTAAAATAATTGACGTCGTTTGTAATAAATTTATTTAATAAAAACAAAGCACTGGATGTTGAAATTCTGGTAATCTGATTGGCTCTCCAATCACGGTATAAATCCTATATACTGCAATTTGCCTAAAAATGGAAACTGACAACCTTATCATGGAAAATTTTTCCTTGAAAAGACTGAAAACTCGAATCGCTAAAAAAGAAAGCAAGATATTTTTATCCAGTGATTGGTATTTAATAAAACAACTATTCCACTCATGCTTGTTGGATATGAGCTTATAATACCGGACTGCACCTCGTCCCGCTATCTAAAAGCTCATATCTATCGAGCGTTCGTGGAAAAATTGTTAAATATACAGCGAAAAGAATGTGACGGCATTGACTCGAGTCGTTGGCATAGTGGTAGTTAATAAGACGGGAGTATTAGCGGTCATTCGTTTAAAACACGATAAGTCTCTTGGTTTTTTTTTACTTTTTTCCTTTTAGTGTTAATTTTGGTATGGATTACGGGTTAGGGTCAAGGATAGTATTAGTTGTATCTCCGCGATCAAGACTTTGTCATCTTCAGGACAACGGCAATAGACTGTTGTTCGAAATGGTATCAACGATCAAGGGACTCTGGAAATGGGGGCGGTAGAGGGGGGTGGGGGTGCTGAAATCCGACCCCCCCCCCCCAACCTTTCCGCTCTCCCAGCAGCAAAAAATAAACACAGTTCAATACGAGTAGAACTGGTTTGGGCCGCTAGTTTTCTTAAGGTTGTTGGTAGGACCATTTTTTCTTAGTGTTTCGAGAGGCTAGATTACGCTATAAATCATGTTTAACGCGATTTCATGAAAGATTTTGAAAACGATAAGGCGTCAAAAACAGAGATGAAAAAGATTCCAGAGGGCAACTGAAAAAGGGACATTGTTTACCTCTTTTACAAATTGCCTCTGGTTACAAAGAATTCCAACCGTTTACGAAGGGAAAACTGCATCTGAGACATCCTTCTCAAGGTTTGACTTTCATCTCGGTACCAGACAGTGAAAACTTGTAACCTTTCCAGGCCTTCCAAATTACGCCGTCCGCGAATTTCCCAGGGTGGCTACCGTTGCGGTAAACCCCATTGAGCGAGGACTCATGGCAAGCCTTGTGCCACCACGCAGCCTGGAAAAACTTGGCGCAATGGTTTGCGCCCCATTCGTCGTTATCTTGATCAAAGGTTGAAAACGCTTGGCCGTCTGAGAACGTGAGCGAGTCACCAGCATCCCCTGTAACAATTTATGATTTCCAGTACTAAATTAACAAACCATCAGGTCATTAAAATAATATAAGAGACAGACAGAGACAGAGACAGACAGAGAGAGAGAGAAAGAGAGAGAGAGAGAGAGAGAGAGAGAGAGAGAGAGAGAGAGAGAGAGATGCAATAACATTTTGCGCAAAGCGGACACACAATCTACCTTGCTATTTTCCATGTTTACACCACCAATTTCCCCCGAAAAAGAGCTTTTCTGACTTACCCGAATACTTCCCGGCAGTAAGTTTATATTTCGATGATGCATCGCCAACAGAAAATCCACTGTAGTTTGCGTATCGCTTTTCACCGTCAGGCGCTGTGAGGTCAACACGAAGAGTGACCGGTCGGCCGGCGATGCAGTGTATCTTATTCAAACCCAGCCAAAACTCGCCACTTAAGTCCCCAAAGCCATCGCTGTATTCTTGCCAGGTTCGTTTGAAGTTCACGGATCCATCGAAACGTTTCTGAAACACAGTCCAACCGCCCCCGTCTGTCACGTGATCGCAGAACACCTTAAAGGGACCACTTCCGTCTGCAGGGTCTATCGTGTATATACCGCTGACCTTATGTCCCGCAGTGTAGACGTCAAGACAGTTCTTTGGTACTGTTTAGAAGACCAAAAGAACTGCATTTAGTTTGTACTGGATACTGTACCGTATCGAATGTTTTGGTCCTGAATGAAGCCTGGTCTCCATAGCTCTATTACTTTGCAAATCTGACTCACTCAATAATTACTGAGTGGCAAAACGCTGAACGCAATAAATGGTTATTTCCAACGTAACGCAAAAATACTTCAACCGGCTATAAAAGAATACTGCAACAGATTTTTCCTGAAAGAAACAAGAAGTGCAACACACTGGTATTACCAAGTAAGAAATAAACAGTTCAGTTCTGTCTCAGTTCAGTTTATTTGTTTTACCACATAAAGTACATACACATCTAGTGTTACACGTATTTACAATAGTCGTTTGTGTGGTGAGGAAGCCCAAAGGAAACCAACAGAGCTTATGACTTTTGGGCTCCCTCGGGACAATTATAGAGTAAAAAAAATAACAGAGGTGCAGTGGCATAGTGTAAATGATAAAGAGATATTTGTTAACACTAAAAAGTTCGAATGTAAGTAAAAAAATATTGGAATAACTGTAGCTTAAATTAAGTGTAGCAGAGGAGGTGTTTTCGAAGCTGTAAGTTGAAAGAGGAGACACTTGGACAATTGCGAATGTCATAGCAAAGAGTATTAAATAATTTAGGACCTTGGTATTTGATGGAAAACATCAAACCATTATGATCAGGTAAACACCAATCACAACACTGCTTACGCCCGTAATAATCGCCTTTACTAGTTAAGGGGATGAGAGAAGGAGGAGACATTAGACACTGACTGCAGAAAGACAAAACTTAAAATAGCTGTTTCTACAGGTAATCGTCCGCTCAGGCAGTACGTTCCTCCAGGAAAGGTCTATACATACAGTTTATTTAACAGAGGGTGTAACGCCCTAAAAAGAATACTGAGTTTTTTCAGACTACCATTGTAAACCGATTGATATGACTTTTAACCGAAGTTTAGTGGTAGTTTATTTCAGTATAGTTATTTTTTATAAATGAGTAAACAGGGCCGCACCTTGCGGGGAGAGGAGAACTGGGGGCAGTTGTCCCTTCCCACTAGAGATCCAACAAATAGGCTACAACGCTCTTACAAGTGTCATCTCTGTCCCCCTCCCCCCTACCCCCAAGAAAAACAAATGAGTGAAACTATATCAGCACTAACCCCCTACTAAAAACAGTCTGGGTACGGCGCTGGTAAATGAATAGTGTACGTTGTAGTATAGACTATGTGTTTGTTTAATTAACTGCCCGTTTTTATTGAAGTATTAACACAATTTTATGCATACCATTTCCACTACCATTAGCACTCGCATTTGATGACTGCCACATCCGAAATTTCTAGTGCCAGCACTGTAACGTACCTGGTGCTGGAGTTGTAGTGGGTTGTTTCGTTGTTGCGGGGGGCTCTGTGACTAGACCAGGGCCAGACCCCAGGGTGCAGTTATCGAGCTTGCTCCTGACTGAGTTCACCTGCGTGTTCACGGCTTGCAGTAAGAGCAGCATGGCACTCAATCGTTCGTCGGTTGTTTGAGTGAGGTTGGGAATTAGGCGGGTGTTGTTCAAAATCTCGTCAATCGCCTCCCTAGCTGTGGGAAAATGGACTTATGGATATTACGTCCGTTGATTGACTCTTCTCGCAGTTCTGAGTACGGAGTATACATCGTTTCTTACAAAATACTATACCCAAACTTCAAATGCGGGTTTCTCAGTTCATGTTTCGAATTTAATTGCAAAACTTAGCCTCAGATTTATTCTCAATAAGCTCTTTTATTTTTTTCCGTTTTCCTAGTGCCAAAATGTTAACAAAAGGCATAGAAATTATCGGTCTGTAGGCAAAAGACTTCTGTTAAGTTCTATCAGCCATGTGAGTAAACATAACAAACAGTTACCAGGATATGGAGCGGTGACTGGTGGCGGTGATGTAGCTGGGACATAGGATGTTGGCAACAGCGCTGCTGTAGGGGTGGGGGTGGGGCAAACAGTTGCAGTTACGTTGGTCGATGGCCGAGATGTGTCTTTGCATTTGGGATCTGTAAAAGAGTTTTGAAAGGGCATTAATTTTTAACAAGATTTTTGCCGTCCTAGCTGTCCAAAACCCGAACAATTTCTCTTAGTTTGATACAGACGTGTGTTTTCAAATGCTAACTGGACAAAACGAACGCGTAGGTTTTCCGTATACTCTTACGAATGACGTTAGATACGCGTATGTTGCAGTGATAAGCAAACACCCAATTTAAGAAAAGTTGCTATTTGAAAATACAGAATGTGCAACCCAGGACAATTCTGGAATCAACCAAAATCAATCAATCTCTTCTCAGTATACAATTACGTGTACGTAGTAGTAATAGCTATAGCAGTACTACTAGTAGTAATAGTATAGTGGTCGTAGTAGTAGTTGTAGTAGTAGCAGTAGCAGTAGCAGTAGCAGTAGTAGTGGTAGTAGTAGTAGTAGTATAGTAGTCGAAGTAGCAATAGTACTAGTAGAAGCAATAGTACTAGCAGTACTACTACTAGTAGTAGTATAGTGGTCGTAGTAGTAGTCGTAGTAGTAGTAGCAGTAGTAGTAGTAGTAGTAGTATAGTAGTCGTAGTAGCAGTGGTAGTAGTAGTATAGTAGTCGTAGTAGCAGTAGTAGTAGTAGTAGTAGTAGTAGTAGTAGTAGTAGTAGTAGAATAGTAGTCGTAGTAGTAGTAGTGGTAGTAGTAGTATAGTAGAAGTAGTATTATTAATGGTAGTAATTATAGTAGTAGTATTAGTTGACATTTGGCTTTATTGGCATGACGTAACGTATTTACATATTGCCAAAGCACGGCTTTTTACAATCTTTACAAATTGT
>JAOBRG010295534.1:0-14942 GCA_027574985.1 Umimayanthus nakama
AATCGGATGAAAGGTGTCAAAAGTCAGGGGGTGGGTCAGATTGACCTCCCCCCCTTATGCCTTCGTGTAACTATTTTTACCTTATGCCTTCTAGGGTTAACGAAACATAATCAGTGACTGGAAAATTGTAGTAACCACTACAGCACTTGAAGAAAAAGCAGAGGTCGTTAAACTCAAACCAATAAGAAACAGGTACAAGCTTGAGTTTTGAAAGACGCTCCTTGCAGTTATACTCTGAATCAAACACAATGAAGCGAGTTCAGCGACGCTGAAGACTTTTTGTTGATTTAACGTCACTAACCTACGAGGGAGCCAACACCTGAGTGGCATATCCGATGGTGGGGCGAATGAGAGTCAAGTAGTAGGTAACAAAACATTTTTGTGGAGAATAGTGTCCTGTTAAATAAATGGCCACTTCAAACATCTCAGTCAAATACATAATAACAATGGTTGATAGAGGTACTTAGGATTAGAAGTTTGAGCCACACGTATCTTTGACAAATCGTTATAAAAGACCATTTTGCTAATGAAAATTGTTGCTAGGTCTACTCCCTTGTGGGGGCTAAGAGTCATTACTCGGTCAAATTTTGGCTTATAATTCAACAAAAATATTGCCTTAGCCCCAACAAAGGAATTGATCTAGTAACAATTTAGATAAGCAATGAATCATCAGCAAATTGAACCCGTTAGTTGAATTTTAATGACTGTAAAACACTATAAATATATCCGTACATATTTTTTATGTCATGATCATACAGCATTCATGTACAAGTTTTGGGAAAACTACTTGACACTTTGCGCACTCTAAACGAAAATGCTTGGCAAGATTAAGAAAAAGAAAACTTCAAGACATTTCTCGTGCAGTTCCTGCAATAATAGTAACTTGCATTTGTGTCAGAGCCTTATCTCTCTTGTTGTTCTACTTAATTATTCTAAGTTACTTGGCCTGAAATTTTATGCTTTCTCACGTTAAGTTTAGCGCGCAACTCTGATTTCAGATGTTGCTTACATACATTTATATTCGCTTTCTAAGTTTCACAAAACTTGCAAAATTAACAAAATTCCGCAATGCCAATTCATGCTCCGCAAGATAAAAAATTTGCGTTTTTATTCGGGTTCAAAGTTACGCAGTGCGTACTTCTAATACAGAACATTTTGAAAATTTGACATTTTGCTCAGTTTTGTAGGTCCGCAAAACTGAATTTCTCTTCTGCAGGATTTAAAAAATATGGTTTTTGTGTCTGTTTTCAAATTTCGAATTGCGGAATATCTGTTCCGCAAGATAAATTAATGTTGAAAACATGGCCTCTCTGCACGTACGTCCCGTAAGATTTGACGCCACAAATCCTTTCAAATATATATATTTTTTGCAGAACTTTGCAATGTCTCTACGAAGGTTTTTAAAAATCCACTTTGTTTTTTGAAAAAAAAAAGATTTATAATTATTACGCACAAGGTTACTTTTTTAAGAGTTTACTGTTTTTCTTTCAAGGTAATCAAAGGTAAATGTAGAACGTACATATAAGAAAAACTGAATTTAGCTGAGAATGTTTTCGAGGTGTTCTTGAGTATTATGTAAAACTCTTTTGAATATACGTTCAAATATTGCAACCTTTGCCGATTACTTGATTCTACTGTGAGGATTAAAAGTTATTTCCGATGAGCAGCATAATTGCTAAATAAATTACTAAGCACAAGGATGAAAAACAGCCGCCTCAGTTAATTAAGAGGGAAAGAAAAAGGTTGACAACAAAAAGAAGATTTAATTTTTCAGTCACAGTACAAAAAGTCCTTAGAATACAAGGGTCAAGTTTTCACCGACCGCTTGAACCAAATATTAACAATATTAACACCAATGAGGATCATTTGTGCTTAATTAAGTGGGTCAGAACACTCGCTTAACTTAAGCATTGGAATAAAAGTATTTCTTAAAGAACAATGTAAAATTTTCTTGAATACAAAAATGACAGCATTCACCTAAGTCTTTTGATGTTACCGAGAAAAACTCGAAAACTAGCACTTTACTCAACCATTTGCGAAATAGGCGAAAGAGACCAATCACGTTAAATGGATGAAGGAAAAACGGACCAAAATTATTTCTCTAACCCTAAGACCGAAGATTTTGGGTACGATAAAGTTCATTTCCTGAACAAGCAAGAACTGTTTGTCAAAAGAAAAAAAAAATCTTAAATAACTTATGAATAACAGGTCCTGGAGTTTTGAACTGACCATCGATAAAAAAAAATAATTATAAGTGTTTCGAAAAAGTAAAATAATACTGCAGTCTGCACTACTATTTGCAAGCAACAAAAAAGTCTGTTCATCAGTAATCAGGAAACTGATAAATCTGACGTTGTTGAGAAGTGATATTTGACCAGATTTGTTAGTATAGCTTTCACCGCGAAGTAATTGGGTAAAAAGCTGAGGTTTTAAATCAAAAGTTTGCATTTTCATCTTTGCGAAAAAAAAACAACTACGTATATTCTAGTGTCAGAGGCAGTTTTTAAATTTAAATTTAAATTTTTCAATAACTCGATATAACATCTCTTGAAAACGCGAGTAAAACAATACTGGTCGCTTCATTAACTAAGCAAGCAAAAGCTGCCAGCATTATTTTTATTGTTTATCTTTTTATTCAACAAACTGAACTTACTGTGTCACATGACATGTCATGCAAACAATACAAGTTTCTTGCAACTTAAAAAACAATATAATGTGGAGAAACATATTTTTGTTGCAATTTCAAACACATAATCTTAATTTCTTATCTTGCTAGCTCTTCCTATAGAAAAAACTGAATTCATTTATTTGTTTATTTAATAATGTCTGATATTTATGATTTGACACAATACACAATTATTAACCAAGCAACAATCCGTATACATTATTGGTGAGGAGAACGATTAACGGTGCCTTTATAAAGTACACAATTTTTTTATCAGAACTTTTTTACAAACAAAGTTAGGCTCTGATCGGTCCAGATCTGAGCACAATTAAATTAAAAACCGATAATCCAAAGCTGGAAAGAATGGGAGTCATATTAAACAATGTTTCGGCATAAACTTGTTACACAATCCGATTCTATTGTAAACGCCAAATCTTCATTGTTTTTGCAGCAGCTACATTCTTTAGTAGAACGTCTAATTATTTGGCTGAGGCTGAATGTTGATAAATAAATTTAGCAAGGATTTAAGCCTCGAGTGTTCTTAAAATGTTCTCATTTTCTTTAGGATTGAGTACCTCTTATTTTTTTTCTATATTCAGACAAACCAGCCCAAAGTGGAAGTTGTACTAGTATAACTATAGGGGTAATGTGCGTTATACCAAGTGAGGTGTCATCGTCGATTGTTTCATAGTGACAGTACATTGTTGCGTTCTTTGCGATGCAACTAAGGGTTTGTTGTCACTTGGTATGCCAAACATAAACCCCACTATATCCAGTTGCCTTTGTATATCCACAGTCAGAGTAGCCATTAGACGATGTTAGATGAGCAAAAGGCATTATTTTACACAAAACCATTAATTCTCTCCACTGAACACAGATTGTAAAATACTGTCCTCAGCTTCAGTATGTTCTTGTATTTTGACATTTTTTCAGCCGCGAAGTTCTTTTATAAAGATCCAACGAAAACAGTGTTTAAACCCTGCAGTAAGGCGCGAATATTTTGTAAATACAAATGAAATGAACGACAGGCCGGCCTTAGCCAAAATATCTTGTTATATTTGTCTTAATAAATTTGTTCATGAAAGCGTTGCCACAAACTGTCAAGTACTAGATTGAAGAATGTCTAAACACTAGTACTAAAGTTTCAGCTGCCATAACACACAATTTAACAAAAAAATGTACTTGCTTTTATTGCAGTAGGTTGTGTTGTGCAGCCACTGACGAAGGCACCGTCGCATTGGGTCTTTCGGTACAAGCCTTTATTGGCTCATTCGAGCTTTGACATGTTCCTTAAGTTTGAAGAGTTTCTTCCGGCTTAACTTCTAGTAACAGCTTAGTTCTTTTTTCCATCGGTGCTTGCCTTGTGAGCAGACAGTCTGTGTTTTGTTTCAGCTTAAAATATAGGGCCCTCTCTTCATGGCGGCTGTAACATTAGTAAGCTTTTGATGACAGCAACGCTTTTATAAATTTAGTGCCTTATATTGACGGCCTATATTTTGTTGGAGCTTAAACTAGGTCCATTTATCTGAGGGGCTGTAATAATCCTTTGACGACAACACCGCTGTATGGTGTCCCGCAGTGCTTGTCTGTACGATGGAAGACGCCAAGCATACACGAAAGGGTCTAGCCCGACCTTGAGAAGTAAGAAAATATCGCTGACCAACAAGGCGATTTTAAAATCTGTCGTTTGTTTCGCACTCCAGCTTTCTTGCTGGTAGAGGAAAACCTGCGCAAGGACCACATGCGGGATGGCAGACACGAGTAGAATCGCAGCGAGGTAAAACGTAACATACGTCAGCTGACGCTCGATTGTTATTTTTCGTTGGCTTTTTCTGAGCGCGTTCGCTCTAATAAACGTGTTTTCCGTGAAACTGGATTCGTTTAACCCTGAGTTGACCCTATCAAGCCCTTCGTCACTTATGGTGGAGTTTCTAGGAGAACCCGCGGCGCTATTGGTAGCGTCAAGTAACGGGTTTCGACTTTTTGTACTCCAGCGCGCGCCGTTCCGCCTGTCCTTTAACGCGTTTGTAGTGCTTTTCCGAGGGGCGTTTGGGTTGCAGATAAGCGGCACTTTCCGCTGAGCAAGATTGTTCTGAAACGAGCGGTAAAGCAACACAAGAATAAGAAGAAGAACAAGCGAGACGAGCGATGAATGGGTTGCTAGATGAACTTTGTAATATAGCTCCTCGTCGACATCTCCGAAACGCAGAAAACCAAAGCAGATAAAGTAAACCCAGCTTGAGAGGACGATTATCAGCGCTCTCTTCTTGGTGACGAGTTTCTTGTACTTGTGTGGGAACTCAATCGCCACGTACTGAGAACAGGACAGTGCTAGCACGATTACGAACGACGAACTCACTGTTACAGTAGAGATAGTCCCTCCGACCTTAAATACCATTTCAAAACGGGATATGTCGCTATCTGGGCTACTGTAATAGTTTACAAAATAATACAAGGCGAAAAATGGCTCGGTTGTTAAGCCCGTCACCAAATCCGCAATGGCTAATCCAAGTATAAAATTTGTTGTTGGCGAGCGAAATGACTTGGTCGGATTTTTCCAAATTGACACTAGTAGCAAGCTATTACTTGCCACTCCAATCGTTGATAAAAACAGCAGGCAAATTCCCGAGGCGAATTGGAACTCTCTGTAAAGACTCAAGGCTCCTTTTTCGTCCGCGGTTCTGTTGATTGTAGCCATGTCGTGTCCTTTGTTTCAACCACGCAACGAAGAAGGTAAGGAAACCTCCTTCAGTTTTGTGACGAGGGAGAGCTGTCTTTTACGCTTCAAGTTGAGCAAACAGTATGGCAGGTCCTTTCAAGTTCCATATCTGGCTGACATGAATCAGAAACGAGAAATCTTATTTTAGTACCGTTTTGTTGGCGCTCATAACTCTGATGTTTGTTCAAAATATTATATTTAGCACGGTATTGCCTTTTTCATTTAAGCTAGTACAATTAAGACGCAAATTCATAAAGCCGTTACTGGCTACGATTGTTGGCAAAAGGATTTGACAGTGAACTTCAAATAAGAATAGTCCAATTTTGACAAGCAGCTGTTTTTCAGTGTTTTTAAAGAACATTTGTTGGTATGGTAATTTTGATGAGATTGGGTGTTTTAAATCAATGTTAATAAAAGACAAATTATTAAAACTAACCATTTGTGGCGATATCAGTGGAACGATAGCTGGCACTCGATGCTTACAAAGTTATTATTTCTCCATCTTTGGGTGAACTGCAATTTGTTTTGGACAGCTAACACCCCTTTTGACTAAATGCCCAAACCTAACGCTGTGTCAAAAGACATGAAAAATCTTTGAAACGTCAGCTTGGGGCTTTCTTTTTTCCCAGAGCGGATCTAGATGGCGATGAGATTGTTTTTATAGGATAATAGAAATTGAAATTAGGATCTTTGAAAATGAATCTCTGTCAAGAAAAGCATATGTTCTTGGCTTAATTACATTGTTACAACAAAAACTGTGTTTCGCGAAATTAATCAATCTGATATAGTGAAAAACACCCACAGTGTTTAGTGTGTAACAAGATATGTACTTAAAATTTTAAATGAAACAATTTCTTGCTTTTCGCTTTTCAGAGATAGCCATGCAAATCTTGGCCTGTTTCTAAAGAAAAAACAAGCCTTCTCTCAATTAGTAAAACCATTACTGATTGACGCAAAGAAATCAAGATTGAAAACCTTGCAGTCCATACATATATATTTTATTGTACTGAAAATTTATTTGTCAGTTCGATATCTCATGGATAATGTAAGAATGCATGTACTTCTTTTTCTTAAAAGGTAACAACGCTTCTCTTAATTATGTCCTTTACAGAATATTCCACAATGAAATATTGTATATTCAGATTGATTATTATTTAGTTTGACAAGTAAGTACGCTTAAAACCCCTTGAGTTGGTTACGGTGTTTTATCTCTTGCCACAATTACTTTATGCTCTCAGTCTTAAAAAAAACACTTATCAAAAAAATGAGCAGGTTTCAGATGTGCATTCACAGCTCAATTTTCACTTTTCAAATGAACACTTAAAAGAAGAAGAGCAGCAAGTGAGATCTGCATAATGTCTGAGGATTTTTCTTGTTTCTCTATATTACTTATTGTGATTGAAAGCCTGTCGACGTTAGTGATTTAAAACTACAAAATATTAATTACAAAAGATTTAACGAAGCAGATATGTACAATAACGTACGACAGTGCATGTATATTAAAACAGTTATCTTGTTTGCCTTATAATTCTTATTTTTCAAAAAGAAAACAGATTTTATATACAATCAAATATTAACTGAACGGTTTACTGTTTTACGACGAACAATTTTAAATTAAGAAATGAACAGAAATTTTTGGTTCGGGCTATAATTCCAAGTAATGTCAATAAGTCGTTTTAATATATTCCCATCTGAAGAATTGCAAGTTTATATGTAATTACTTTTAAAACCACGTTCCATTTGGGCCATCCCATTAGAATATTTTGCTTTATTCAATTGACAATTGCAATGCTGTGTTAAAAATCATATTAACGCGACAAAAGCCAGGAAATTTTATTAGAATTTCTCTTTCCAAAAACAGCTGCTATTTTCAAAAATCGTATATAATTTTTTAAACTCTTACTTAAAATATTGATCGAATTTTCAAACACACAATGGTCATGCTGAAACCAAAGTATCGGAGAAAGCTTAGTGATACCGGTACATTAAAGGATATTTTTTTAAAAAACAAATGGTTCTAAGGAAGGTTAACTCATTATCAATGCAAGTAAATTAAACTGAGACCTGAAAATCATGTGCATGTGTGCCACAGCAAATCCGAATTGGAGCCGTCAAAAAGCCACTAAAACATCTTTTCTCTTGCTTTTTTATTGTTCAAGACGTAAATATGAAACAACACTGTAAAAAAATATAATAATGAAAATAATAATAAAAATAATAAAAATAGTAACAATAACAATATTAATACTACTAATAACAACAACAACAAAAATAATAATAAAATAATGATAATATTAATAGTAATAATAATTGGCAAAAAATATTTTGTGTTGTGTTTTAAGGTGGCAAGAAATAGTTTTTTAGAGCTCTCTTCACAAGAAACGTTCTTTACCACCGTGTGAAATTTGAAAAACTTTTACCGTTAACTTTCTGAGATATTTTTGATTGAAATCCAAATTTTCAAAAAATTTCGAGGGTACAAGATCGCCACTTGCGCATGCGTGAGCATTGGGCGCGCGCACAAGGACACGCACTCGGCCGTGATTCAGTGACAGTGTTCAGCGACCTAGGCTGCGCACGCCGAGCAACTATTTCGAGCCACCTTAAGCGCTTCAAAATGTGGCACCTTCCGAGTGACGAATATCGCTTACGGGCAAAGGATCACGTGACAGATTTCCATGACATTAGAAGCTGTGTTGCAGTTCTCCTGTTTTCACAGCAAAAGAAAAAAACAAACAAGCTACCTACATAATTTTGAAACACCGGCATTTCGTTTCACTTTTCCACAAACATTGCGTCGTCAGGCAGAAATCGCTGAAATTGGTGCAGAAACGGCGAGTGGACTTTAAGGCCCCCGATTGCAATGTCTGTTGTTCAGCGTTGTGTTCTTGAGTCTTTGAGAAAGCTCGTTGAAGTGACTGCTTTTTCTTGAAGTGCACCACGTTTGAGCAAAGCTAGAAAGGGTTTTGGTGATGAAGTTGGTTTAGAAAACCCCGTCACAACACATAACAGACGGTGAGTTCTGCAGCTTTTCTTAATCCTAGAAGACATAAGACGGGGAAGGAGGGTCAGTCTGACCCCCACCCCTCGATTTTTTGGCTAAAAATTTTTGTTCTGTGACCGATTTCCAAACGCTTTGTCACAACTGTTCTTTGTTTGTTAACATACCTTTCATCCTAATTAGGTGACGCCGCGACTGATGAGGTCATCATAATAGGTCACGCAACCCGTATGTTACCTACAAAATTGGAATTTTTCGCTAAAAATACTAACGCCTAAATACTGACAACTTCACTTTGTTTCTTATAAATTTGTGTATTCCAATCGCTAAATCATGTTTCCTCACCATTTTCAGTGTTCAATTCGAAAACCTGAAATTTTGCAAATCCAAGATGGCGGCCGCAGCGACGTCATTTTTTAAATTTTGTTGCTATGGAAATCAATTAAACACCAGGTGGTTTCAAATAATTGAAACAACAATAAAAGTTTTTTATATATACCAGTATTCAAGTCAACCGAATGAAAGGTGTCAAAATTCGAGAGGGGGGGGCAGATTGACCCCCCCCTCCCCCCTTATGTCTTCGTGTAGCTATTTTTACCTTATGCCTTCTAGAGTTAACAGTGTGTATAAACATAATGATTGACAATTTCGGATCTATATTTGTTCTCATCAGCATAAATCCGTATAATATCGACTAGGAACGAGGCCAAAAGGGGGTCCACCATTTCCTTCCCTTCTGTTCTACCACAATATAACACTCACTAGGGTCCCCTATAGGAAAATCTAGAGTAAACAGTTTACAAAGACTAAAGAGTATGCAAAGCTCGTGTTACCGAAAATGTTCTTGGTAAGCAGACGTGACTTGAAATATACAACGGTACTTTAACTTGTCAACTGAGATTCGATCTTGGCCTGGCCAAGTTTTGTTTACTTTAAAATAAGCAATCAAAAGAAGATTTCAACTTCATTTTGTTTTGTTTCTGTATAATGAATGTTCGCAGTATCATTAGCCTCAAAAAGTAAAAGCAGTTGAAGTTTATAAAAACTATTTAAAATAGAGACTTGTAATTGAGCTGCTCACGTACCGCCGCTCACCGTAGCACGTGCAAGTCGCACAATCTAACTCCTTCACTTTTCTATTAGTTTGTTCAAGGCCAATAATTTTAAAATAGGGAAACAAAAAAGAAGGTTTCAACGTTGAACACAAATTTGTTGCGTTACAGTAACTTGTTTTTGGATTTTCCTTCACAGCGGTGAATACCTCTTCCATTCCTAATCCTTAGCAAAGGGAGCGACTGCCAAAAGTAATAACTCGTTCGTGTGTTGCTGTCTATACTCTTGGTGTTCTGTAATACAGTTTTTCCTCTCGATTGAGCCGTTGAATACAAGTTTCTAAGCTGTGTGAACCACTTAACGAGGCTAGTAAACCTTCATAGAACCACTTCCGCATTCAGGAACACATTCATCTGTCGTGTGGTTTAGAACGAGCAGGTAACAAACAATCGCTTGGTTCTCAATCAAACTCAAAGTTCTCATTTTAGAAAATGTCAAGTGATTAAAAAGCTCTGCAAGATAACCCTTAAACTGCCAGGGAGGGCTTCAACAAACCCTCCCCCCTCGATGTTTTTGGTCTTAAATTTTTGCCCCTTGACCAATTGCCAAACGCTTTTGCATAACTGTTCTTCGGTAATGAACACATCTTTTGACACTAATTAAGTGAGGTCATACTAACTGACCGAAGTAAGACTTTGCTGTCAAACTTTCAATTTTTTGAATAAATGATTAAAAACTCCCAAGTTATTCATATTTTTCTACTTATTTCGTAGTTTTTGCATATAAAATGTTGTTTTCTATCTATTTCCAATGAAATTTCTTAATTTTAGGCAAAACCTCGAAAATCCAAGATGGCGGCCATCGGCGGCTATCTTGGATTTTTGTTTTTGTTATCATGGCAACAGCGGTTAATCAAGTAATGATTGTTACTATGCAAACTAATTAGTAGGTCATAGACTATTTGCATGCCAAAGGGCATATGCATATTTTTAACCGTTTCAAAAATCTTACCTGTATATGTGTGCCAAAGCAACCTGCTTGTTTAAGGGTTAAGGGAGCTGGCACGGACGGTTTCCAGGCATTGTAGTCACGACCATTACAGAATCTCTTCTTTTGAACATGTTTTTGAAATCTGATTCGCCAAAACGTTCTACAGAGTTAAAAAAAGGCTTTAGCATGGAATCACTTAGCAAGATTTTTTTTTCTTGAACAGCTTTCACCTCTCGAAAAACAGATGCCCTAGAATGTTTGGTCAAGCACTGGCCAGACGTTACAGTGGTAAACAGTTGTAAAGGCAAAAAGATTTAACAAACACCACAACAACAACTATATTTACACATCAAAAAATTAAAACAGCAACAGCAAATGAGACTTGACATTAACATTTGAAAATCAAAGGCATAAAGCTCGTGAACGCGCAGCAAAAGTTTACAAACACGGATAATCAAAGTCTGTGATCGCCACGGCAAAAGTTGGTAAATACCGACAACGCCACAGCAAAAGCTTCGCTCGCGGCGGAAATGAAATTCAATTTCATCCCCAATACTTGAACTTTTTGCTTTATATCTTTTGTTACTTGAACAATTAACAAAAAAAACTTTGATACAACTTTTTTTTGTTTGCTTACAGATCTTTTGAAGCTAATTAAGAGAGGTAAAGATTGGAGACGTCATTATAATAAGTCGCGCAACTTGTGTGCTGACTGCTGTGAAAGTTCAACTTTTCGCTAAAAAGTGACTCTGCACTAGGACTGCGAATAAATACTGACAATTTTAAAAATGAATCTTACGGTTTTTTGAGTTCAAATCGCTAAATGTTGTTTTCTCACCATTTTCAGTGTTCAATTCAAATTGGAAAATGTCTAATAACTTAAAACAATCCAAGATGGCAGTCGCTTGTAACGTCATTTACATGGCCAAATCAGAAAGAAAGGGGCTTATAAAGGCTTTTCGATGAGGTCTTTATAAGGACATCACCAATTAAGAAATAAGTAGTGCAAAATTATGTACATCCAGGCTAATTTAATTTGTATTTTTCTAATTTTTTAGCAATTGCTTTTACTTTGTATCATTTCGGTTTACAGTACGAATTACACAATTAAACTAAAAATATAAAAAAAAGAAATACTGTAGATTATAAAGGAAATAAGATAATTATGCTAATAATACTTACGGATAACCACTTATCTGACACACACTTGCTTATACTTTAACCTCTCTGAAAGTGAACAATACCGACCTTTTTCTTCGGATGGAGTCAATTTCTCTCTTTTGGAAAAAAGTTTGTCTTTTTTTTTCTCAGCAATGTTAAGATAAGTTATGAAGTCCAACTTTTGCCAACGCACATGTAGTACTTGGCGATAAGAGTGTGGAATATGGTTAAAACAAGTTCGGTGTGTTTCTTTTGAATCGATTATTCCAAATAGAATTTACTTGCCCAACAAGTATACACAGTTTTTCCATCATACTTTAAACAGCTTCCAAAATGCTGCAGTTTGGTTGCAAATACTACAGTTTGGTAGGCGTCCAACTCTGTTCAGTTGATCTTTAAAAGAAAGGCAGTTGTGGGTAGGATATTGTGCACAATCTTTAAGTGAAACATTATTAGTTTCGTTCTTGTGGTGACTTTGTAAGAAGAATATAAATCATTTTAATTCACTTTCTGAAAAACCTGCCTCAAGCAACATTTTCTGCGACGTTGGATAAACGAATTTGTTTATAATTATTGCTCTGCATAAAATCTTGTTTGCTAATCTAAAAGTGTTTTCTATTTTTGGAATAGTAACTGAACTACGCAAGTATTCTCTCAAAATGTTCTTCCATCCTTTTGGAAAAGCATTCAAAGTAAGTGGTGTAAGGTGTTTGGATGTTAAATTTTTTTTTAAAAGATTCATGTTACAAAAACTCAGTTTGCTCATTAAGGAGACCTTTATTATAGTTTATTCCTTTCTCGTACCATTTCTTTATGACTATTGATTTGCTTCGGACTTATACCTGTGATATATGATTTATCTGTTTTTTTCAAAGCAGTTCTTTTTCTATAGTTGCTCTTGTGTATATATTTTGTGTCAAATCTTTTAATGTCTGCCAGTTTTTAAGAACATCACTGTAGAGACAAAATCATAAACTAATTAATTTGGTGTAGTTTAATTGGCGTATGACGTCATCAGTACGCCATAATGACGTCTTAACTGCCAAAAATTTTCGATTTTTTCCAAATTTTTTTTTATCAAAATAGAAACGTTTAGAGACGTTTCTGACTTTAAGACTCGACAAATAAACGGTACAAAATGTAATTACTACTTCCCTTTTGATATTAATAACAATATTTTAAGGAAATTGAGTAATACAAACAGAGTTTTTCAGCGAAAGTTTGATGTTCGAACCTTACTTTAGCTCTTAAACTAAAGCTTTCAAATTTTACTCATATTCCTAGTATCTAACGCTAATAGTGTAACTAAAATTGTTTCAGTTCTGTGTAACGGTCACGTGTAACATAAATCATTTCACAGGGAATATCGATTAATTGCCTTTGAGAATAATAGTCAGCACTTGTTTCAACGATTTTGTGAATTAACGGAGAAAAATACCAAAAAAGTCGAAATTTGAGTAAGCATGGCGTTAAAAACGGTGTTGCCATGGCAACATGTGACACCCTTGAGGCAAAATTTTTCCAGAATCTTGTCCGCCAATAAATTTTAGTATAAGTGGCTAAATTTGGTTGGTATTACTTTAATATTAAGGAAGTTCTCAAAAGTTGAAATCGACGAGGGTACTTTCCGCCCCCCCCCCCCCCAGGTGGAATAGGGTTAAAAAAAAAACCGTCTCTTTAGTCTATTTATTTTCTGACCCAGAGACCTTTCAAGGACATATCCATTGCATTAAAATATTTGCTTTTAAAACCTCCTTGGGATTTCTTGCCTGTGAGAGTGACTTTTTAAATTTTATTTTTCTTCCTTTTCCATAAGAAAATGTATACCAGATTGTTGACTTTTTGCACTATGTTATTTGTTACTGCAAAATAGAGAAGATTTACAAGACATACTGTTTTACATCTTAGGCTAACTTCTTTTTTCTGTCAGGTTTCAAATGACTACACATAACTATAACAAAATTTACAATGGGGGAGAGGGGGGGGGTTGCTCGTAAAGTGGTAATTAAACTTTGTAACGAACTCAGCCATTTTTTGCCTCGTGATGATAAAAATCATCAACATGAGTATTAAAATAATTTAGATTGTAGTTATAATTCTTCGTGTTATGATTTTTTTATAACATTTAAAGGGGCAGCTTCACGCTCGCTCTATGCAAATTGAAACTGTACAGACTGCTATGATGTTTCTGAAATAAAATATAAATCAGTAACTGTTCATCAGTAGGATACCTAAAACGTGTGCAATTCTACAATTAAATCCTATACCAATTGTAGACCATTTTAGGAGGAGCCACCCACCATGTGAGCACAGTTACTGAACAAACGTTAGTACAGGTAAGGAAAATAACCGCTGTAACCGTTAACAAAAAGTTAGCGTCCAACGTCAGAAACCAACACAATGATATAAGCACGCACGAACAACAGAATGAGAAAATGCGCGCGCGACAAACTGCGTAACAAACAATTAAAGGAAAATTACAAACATAAACATGCACACAACAGTAATAAAAATAATTTAAAAGGATATGTTCAACTTGGATTTCTTTTCAAACAGATGACTTCTTTCCAAAACTAGTTATTTTCAGTTTTACCCAATGCGTATTGATAAAGGCAACCTGATTTGACAAAGACACTTCCAGCAAACAGAATTGTCCAGGATCAAAACAGTTGATATATTCATCCTCGTGTCATATTTACAACTGCATAACCTATAAGGTAGAACTGTGCTTGAATCGTTTGTAGCAGAAGCTATTTTTTGGATGTTTAACATGGATTTTTCGAATAATGTATGAACTACCCAATTTTATATATTAGTATTAGTACTATTCCTAGAGGATGGTTACTCCTGAAACGTTCAACAACTGGTCTAGGGTTTAATAGAGCCGAAACCAAATGTAATTTTTGGCGATTGAGTGATAGTAATGAACGAATTATAAAGAAACTAATATTTCTGCGGCACGGGTCCAGCAGGGCCTGGGTTCTATTGGAGAATAGAGCATTATGGGTAATGAGCCTCATGCTGCACGTAGTGGGCCATTCTAGATTTGCTCAAGCGCATTTCTCAGCGCATTTTTTTTGTCAATCATGACAATTGTCATCTGTACTGCACAATTTTTTGTCCTAAAAGTCATTGAAAATGTAAGTGAAGAACTCCTTAGTGGTTCTTTGGATAACTTGTGAATGGCAATTGTAAAACAACCCGGAAGATGTTGAAAGTGTCATGATATTTCTATATTATAAATGATCTAGACAAGTTTATACTGTGAAGTAGTGTGGTTACAAAGGATTTATAATAAAGACATCTATCTATCAATCTATCTGTCTATCTATCTATCTATCTATCTATCTATC
>JAOBRG010295534.1:15042-30960 GCA_027574985.1 Umimayanthus nakama
TCTATCTATCTATCTATCTATCTATCTATCGAACCTGAGTCGTTTGTACTCTGCTACACAGAAGTAATACCAGCTGTATCGGGCAAGCTCTTGTAATATATTCAGGATAATATTGTAAAGTTGTAGGACACCTCTAAACTGACCACGGAGGATTTTGGTAACGCGTGTTCAGGGAGCACATTCCATCTTTTCCCACAGGGTTATATGGCGTATCCCGCGTACTGCATGCCAGGTGAGTCAATTGTACTCTGCCAATTGAAATGCTTGTAACAGTAGTTCGAGTTTGGAGCTGACCAAACCCATTAAAATAAACCTGAACGGATATGTTTTGTCTGTTGTGTAGTGGAGCCGAAATTGCACACATTTTAGGTATCCTAATAATAACAACAACAATAATAATAATAATAGTAGTACAATTTAGGGAACAATTTAGCTCGATACTCCTACAACTGCAATTTTACTCTCAAAATATTTGGGAAAAAAATTATATACTGAAACAACAAATACAATAACACTAAAATGAAACTATGATAAAACAACTGATTATTGCAATTCAAAAGTTTTCTTAAAAAGAAGAGTTTGTGGCTAGTTTTAAGTGTGTCGATTTTTTCAATAAGTCTAAGGTGATCCTACTGATGATCAGTTACTGATCAACCTCGTCCCCAGGGCTTTTTCCTAAAGAAAAAAGTTTCATTTCTTTAGGGAAAAGCCCTGGGGACGAGGTTAGTTACTGACCTCACTTTTGTTTTAGCTTAGTGATAGTTGTCAATGCAGTTTAAAAAAGCTACTTTGCCAAACATTAGTGCGTTATGGAATATTGGGGATTACTTTCACCCGTATGACTTTTCAAACCGTTGGAAACAAGTACATGATCTACTTATCACTTTTCATATCAACAAATATCAGCAGTGTTCTGTTTCCATTCTGCTGTACATCGGAATCAAATGATCTGCCATCCCATGCATGCAGACAAATCAAAATAATGTTTGCCGGTTGGATACTCAATGTATTATTTAAAGCATTACATGTATTACTTTTTACGTTAGGAATATTTTTCAATTGAAAAAGAAAACTCAAGGTCCCACAATCCGGTAGATGGCAACCCAGTTTAGGCTTCTACGGCCTTTTGTTGACAAATGTTGAGATGGCACAACTTTTAAGTTGAAAAAGCAGAAAGAGGTTAGAGGAGGGGGGGGGGGGGGGCGAATAAGGTCAATTTGTGTTTAGGTATTGGCTTCCCAAAACAGGTTTTTCTTTGTTTTCTCACAGAATACACAAGTATTAGTCATGATAAGATCATTGTTTGATTTACTGTTAAATAGTGCATTGGATTACATTTTCAGTAGCTTATTTTTAGGCTATCTTGTGTTTTGTAGCTGACAGAGTCCTGCGCCGCAACGGCTCCCTGCCTACACGCTTGCTACTGTACTTTTGTAATTAACCGTTACTGTGACCCACATTGTATCATTGTCTTTACTTGAATAAAACCGTAAAAAGTTAAAATTTGAAGACTAGTTTAATAAATATTTTAAAGCTGAGTTTCTTAAATACAAATGAAAAAGGAAAAATGGAAGAACTTTATCTTTATGAAAAACGGAATACTCCATCATTTCGAACTGTAAATAACCCTTTTCCAGTTTAATCTCCTTGCAAAAAGTGAGGAAGATCGAATGTGTTGTTCCATCCAGCTTGTGCCCAAAGTTGTTTCGGGAAAGTCGGTTATTGAAAAATAATTTATCTTGGTTTTATCTATTTTTTCTAGTTTTTTTCAATTTGAAAAAATAATAACAAGGGCTGAAAAACTGTTTCCGGGGTTAATTTTTGACAACGCTGGGATCTTCCCACAGGCTACACATGTATCATTCAATAAGAATGTGGACTCTGGTGTTTTGGCATACTCCTAAACGCTCTTATATCATAATCGTATAACAATCTGCGTTTTTGTAAATCCAATTCTTGCCCTGATTTAAGTTTTTCACACTTGCTACGAAACTTTTGTTGAATGATCGTGGCAGCCTCTCGCCAACACGATAAAGTAATAAAGGAAAAAAGAAATAGACAACTGTGTCTATCCCGAAATTATGAAAAATAAACGTGTTTACGGGCACTGAAGGGTTTTGAAATTATTTTCAATTTTCCGGTTTCAAATTTTATTGCAATAAGTTCATTCCGCAGTTCCTATAAACAATAATAACACACTTGTTTTGAACGAAACGAGGAGTTTCCGATTACAAGGATAAGGGTCAGAACAATTGTATCTAATACTGGATCACAAGAAAAAAGAGTTGTGTTTGCGGGCACTGAAGAGCTACCAAATTGTTTTCAATTTTTCAGTTTCAAATTTTGTTGCATTTCATTCTGCAGTTTTCGTAAAGTTATTATAAATTCAAAACAAAAACAGGAACAACATAACACAGAGTTTCCGATTAAAAGAATGTATTGTATCCAATCTAAGATTACAAAAGCTAATTGTTTTGAGGGCAACGAAGAGCTTTACAGAAGTTCTCAATGCTCCGGTTTCAAATTTTGCCGTATTTCACTCTGCAGTTCTTGTAATAAATAAAAAAAAAATAACTGAAAATAAAAAAGATTAACAGAAGCAAGATGTTTCCAACTAATAGATCGAGCAACGTCTAAACCGCAATACCAAATCTGGAATTGAACAAAAACGTTATTTTCTCTGGAGGCACTGAAGAGTTTATGAACTCTTCTTATCTTTCCAGCGATATTTTTTGGTCTGAGCTCATTTCTCAGTTCATGTAACTAATGAGGACAGATACAAAACAAAAGAATATTGAGGGAACAAGAAGTTTCCACTTAATGGGTTGTGCGGTCTTGTTTTGTTCTCTTATTTAAATCAACTATGTTCAAAGAAAAACTGCCGTTTTCTTGTGAAAAAGCCACGAACCAAACACTCGTAAATATATATTATATGCTTTTGACTTTTGATATGATAAATATATACAAAAGTCACCGCTTGCAGTTTTCAGTCGCTTTGCATTTTAGCGTTTCTTTTACCGATTGAAATTGAAAACAATTGTTTGACATTCCAAATCTTTAGATTTTTATCCATGATTAATTAGATTTTATTGCAGAGCAAAAAAGAAAAGAACAAGAATAATGCTTATTTAATAGTTTCTTCTTTTCTGGAACTAAAATGAAAAAGCTAATTAGAATTTGCAGTCATAATTTCTTGTCATCAAAACTGGACGAAACTGTGTTTTTTATAACAACGTCTAAATTTTCGGCAAAAACTGAATGTTCTTAAATAAAATTTAAATTCGAGGGGTTCATCTTCAAATGTTTTTAAAACATTTTTTAACTAAACTATTTCAGTCTTAAGTAGCTGTATTGATGAATTGACAAAAAGTAAAGTGGTTACATTCCATTCCCGGAATAATCAACGAAGCCATATATAATAAACTTCTTGCTAGCCCCCTTTGCTCGTGGTCCGAACGGCATAAATCGAAATATTCAAAGTAAATATCGTTCCATAAATTGTTACACTGTTTTCCTTTGTTTTGTTTGCTTTTTTACCTCATAAGCCTCGCTTGCATATTATTTGTCCCATTATACTTTCTTGATAAACTGCTACCCGGGCCGGAAAGAAAGCATTATAAAGAAGAAAAAGTGTAATTAGCAAGCACATTTTTGCATGTACAAGTACTATAGCTGTAAGCATTGTTGTACTGACAAACTATGGCTGAGAAAGAAAGTTAGAGAATTACCTAAAGTTTAGGAAAAAGCTGTGAACATATTGTGACTGAAGAAAGGCAAAGACCTCTGTTTCATCGATCACGGAAATAAATAGTATCTCGGCTAATGTTCCTCGGTGAAATATCGCCTTCGGTGATGTGCACGTACAAAGTTGATATTAATTTTTCTTTCTTTATTGTTAGTTCTTTCTTCCTGGCCAGGCTTGAGGCTAGTTAATCAAGCATATTTTATTTCCACAAATGTACAATCAAAATTAACGATTACGTTTAAAGGGGCAGTTTCACGCTCGCTCAATTCAAAACAGCTGCTTTCCAAAACAAATTCCTTTCACTTCTACCTAAAATATACTGATAAATTCAACTTATAAAGACATAGGAGCTCTTTCGGCAAAAAGAATTGTCGAGAAAGTTGGGAACCATATTGTACTGCTTTATAGTTTATTCTGCGGGTAAACTAAATTCACTTCATCGCTTACAACTGAAATCCGTTTCAAACTACCTCGAAACCAAACTATCCGTATCACATTTACAACCTTTAAGATAGAAATATTTTTGTATTTTCGTGCCAATCCATAGAAGGAATTCGCACTTCAAAGCGTCAAACAGCCCCTTTAAGAATATTTCAAGAACATTTGAGGCTGAAATCCTCGAAATATTTATGAACAATAAGCCTCAGCCCAAAGTTTTCAAAAAAGTGTAGTGTTGGCGCTTTCAAAACCAAATTCTGTGCTAATTATACACGTTAATACAACTAGAATAGTATCATTAAAATAAGCAACAGTAACCAAATGGTTTCGAGTTCAATTTGGAGTTATCTTGCACCAAAGAAGTTTTAACAAAGATTAATTTTCACGACCGGCTTCTGAAAAAATGAAAAAGATTGTAAACTTAGTTGTACACATATTTGCGGCTGACAAACTTTGTAGCAACGACAAGCGAGTTGCAAACCTTCCAAAATATTATTTTCTTTCCTTTTAAAGCTTTTAGTACTCAATTTCAAAGAAACAATTAATAAAATTTAAAAATAGGAAATACGTTTGTTCTCGCTTTGGGAAGAATTTCATGTGCGTCAAGCGGGAACTGAACCTTGTATGCATAACACGTCAGACACGCCATTTTTCGTGTTGTGCTTGTTTGGTTTATTTTGAATAGCAATATTCCTGGATCAATAATATATAATATTTGTAGCTTTAATTGTACAGAGTTACACATTTTGCACAGAATTATAAAGTAACTCACTGCTCTTAGCCAATCAGAGCCAGTATTTTGTGTACATGAGTATGTCTATCATGGCGTTACGTCTTAGATTTTTGATAATGTCAGAAAAAAGGATTTATTAGCTCAAAATAAGCGGTATCTTTTAAAATGAAAATTTAAGCAAAAATGACAAAAAATAACTTTGTAAAAAAAACAGTACAGAATTGCAGCAGCCGCCTTTAAATGACATTTAATGTCATCTATCATGTCAATGTTTTAAAAGCCCAAAAAAAATTAGGAAACCATTTGAGGTCGTCAGATTTAAATGTTAACTGAGTTACTAAACAAAAACTTGTTTAAACTTCAGATTTTTTTATGTTTGAGGGGAGGGGAGGGGGACTGCAGAGTTCAGCCTGTATGCTCTCAATTTGGATAGTTCTCATACGCAAGCATTTATTGTATTATGCAGAAGTTTCTACTTTCATGGGAGAAATCTGTCTCATATTACAAACATACACGTTTCTGTGGCTGGCCCCATTAAAATGCAAATTATGAACCAACCCAATAGCCCTGTCACACTCCTGCGTATCGTACAGTGTATGCCAGCGTGGCTGACGCTGGTATACGCTGAAAATACGTTATTCATAGGTTGTATACGTTTCAAACACGGTCGCATACGGTGACAAACGCTGGCATACGGCGAGGCAGAGTATCTTTTTAAAGCATGCTTAAAAGTTTTTTTCGTATTCGGACATATGGTTTATACGCATAGCATACGCTGGGCGTACGCTGAATACGCAAAAGCTACGCTAGAGGAACGTTACTCGCAGGCAAAGTACGCTTGTCTTGCGCAGGTGATCAATATGCTACTTATAGCGTTACTCATAGGTTAGAACTGTAAGTATACGAACAAATCTATATTTTTCAAATGGAACATTGAGCGTATGAATTTATTACGCAAGTAATACGTTTTTCCCGTACGCAATAGTGTGACAGGGCCTCAAAGAGCAAGACTGATTAAAAGGTGCAACTCTATATAATTATATTAATACGCTGCCAGGAAAACTATTCCAATGTGCGCCGCACTCAATGCACTTTGTACAGCAAGAGATCTTAACTTGTCAAAAGTACATTTATGATACAAATTATATTTGTGTTTGACAGAAATAAAGGACGTTTATGTCACCAAAGGCAGGGCTTTTTTCAGGAAGCTGTTGGCTTATGTTTACAAAGCCTCGCTTTTCCTTGTTTTACTGACTTCAAACTTTCCATTTAATTTATATAGAAAGGAAAACTGTTACAATATGTTTACGTTAAAGGGGGACGGAAGGATTTTGCTCAATACTTTCTAGCCGAACCACTTTTTTTGTATTTTCATTGATATGTTAATGCTTTTAGCAACTGATTTTACAAAGATTCTTAATAAAGGTTTCGAACTCCGTAGGATATTGTACAGATACTAGAACTAGGTTTTAATGCAGACTTAAAGCGTAGAATTAACGGTGATAATGAAACTTAGATCAGATGTTTTAAGACAGAAGTACCACAAACTTTATTCCTGTTATTCTGTAATTTTACAATCCTAAACAAATTTTTATTATTTTTTATGTTATTTCATAATTCATTAAAAATATCAGCTGATAAGTTACAAAACTGTCAAAATATATTCTGATGAAAATTATTAGAAGAGAGTGGTCTTTGTTAATCTAATCCCGTAAGCAAAAACCAAAACAAACTGAAAGATAGAGTTTTATTCGTGAATTGCCCTCATACAGTATATCAGTGTTTTTCATTAAGCTGACCAAGATAACTATCAGTAGACAATACTTAAAGTCAATTGCTAAAATGAAAATCTAATGCCACAGTATCATTTCTACAAACTAATCTGATTCTTGTTAGTATAGAATTGAAAAGATTTCTGCATTTCCTATGCAAAACTGTATGTGGTTGGACACTAGTATTTCTTGGCTTGTTATTTCATTTTCGTTAAATAGGCCTGCACAAACAGTTGCTGCAATTTAAACGCTTTAGTATACGTACGCACAAAAGCCGAACTAGAGTTACATAATTTATATGGTCATAGCATTGTCACTCAAGGCTACTGCCAAGCAAAACAAACTTTAAGTTTGCATGCTTGCAAACGCGTTTCATGAGAAGTCAGTTTTTACGATGACTTGTCGTAAAAACAGAATGTACACTTGGTTGAAAAACAATAAAACGTGTCTGTTTGCGGTTCCATTGGCGCAATCAATTAAAAACCGAAAAGACGATCTTATCTTTTCTCGTGGGTGGACGCAGCAAAACTAAATACACACATAAACATCATGTATTCTGCTATACGTGCTTCAAATCGGAAAATGTCTTAATACAATACAGAGGATTCTAGAAGACACTGTGGTCCCGATGAGTTAGTTTGAAAACTGGACACTTTACAGCAGCTCGTTGTTTTGTTGTCTCCGGTCAGTATTTTAGTAAGCAAATCACAGAACGGAAACAGAGAGGGACTGGAAATGATTCTGTTTTCGTGGTTAAATTAGGCAGTGGTACGTTTTACCGCTGCCCATCAACCACTTGAGGCTATTGCGAAACGATAAGACTGGCGCTTTGATCAAACTCACAGTACGTTGCGCTTTAACAGTATTTTCACACTTATCAACTTACAAGTCCTAACTTGTATTTCCAGTATTGCAACTGGCTAGCTGACATTATTGGAGAATGACCATGAGCCGATACTCTAACGTGAGTGAGAGTTTCACAACTAGACCTTCTCTACCAGACCCGTACCAACACCAGTTGGTGAAGCTGTACATGAAGTTTGAGCTTGTCTCAGCCGTTTTTCTGTGCGTCATGTCAATAATAACTGTAATACCGAATTGTCTTCTGTTGACTGCAATCTGGAGAAACCCCAGCAAGTCTTTCCGCAGTGCTTCGACAAGCTTCGTTGTCGGTTTAGCAGTAGCGGATCTATTAACAGGCCTCACGACGGAGCCGTTTTTTGCCGCGTATTACCTTGGGCGATACCTGAACATGTACCACAACCATGACTTATCAACTGAACTGCTGAACACTTTGTATAAAGTTGGGGGATCGGTTACTACAATCGCCATAAGTTCGTCTTTCCTGATAGTTCTGGCATTAACCTGGTCGCAGTTCATCGCCATATCGTATCCTCACAAATACAAACTCTGGGTGACACAAAAACGCGCAGTAATTTGCGTTGTCGCAAGTTACATTTATTTCATTGGTTTTACCATGCTTCAGTTTTCTGGTATGGATGGAAAAATATTTCGTAAAATCGATCTTGCAATTCATCCCACTCTAGTGTCGATTTTACTATTCGTCACCTTGGTTTTGCTGGGCCGAGCTTTCAGACAGAAGATACATCGGTCGAACACGCCTAACGCATTTCCGCAAAACGCGGGCAACGCTCAAACCTCGACAGGCAGGAAAGCAAAGCTGGAGCGCCAGTTTACTATCGTCACAATTTATCTAGCTGGGATTTTGTTGATTTCCGCTTTGCCTCATGTATTTATCCTTCACTGTTTTCTGTATTGCAGAAACACTACAGTGAAAGAACAGGTTACCGTATCGATTGCTATGCGTATCAAAGACTTGTTGCTCTTTCTCAAAGTTGGTCTTGACGCATTCATCTATGCCTGGCGCCTATCAACCTATCGTTCAGCTTTGAAAGAAGTCATTGGCTGCTATACTGTTGGGAGATACACGTACAACGTTCGACGCAGATCTCGATCAGCCACCCAGGATGAAAATGGCAGCAAAGTATAGCTTTCAAAACAAAATAACGCCTAAAAGTAGTTTTACCGCCTAAGGTATTTAGTTGTTTGACTAAAATGCACTTCAAGTTAACACCCCAACAGAAAAAGAAATATAGTCACTTATATTCCTGGTCGTTTTTCAAATTTCTTCCTCTTTTACTGAGTTTCGGCACCTAAAATTATTTTTAAAGATAGTTTTGTTCTGCAAATTTCGGGATGATCCAGTATTGAATGCTTTTAGTTGTCTGGATCAATCGTATGCAAAAAAACTTTGAAACCGTTTCAAAGTAGTAAAGTCTGAGCGTACACGGAGAACAAAACTTAAAAAATGGCTAACACATTAAAGTAAATACTGTAGACAATCCAGACAATGTGACAGATGTGAACAAGAATATCACGGTAATTTTATTTTCGTATATTTTCAATTAACAAGAACTGCCATTCTGACATCGGTGAATTTAGTGGTTGTAGAATACACACTAACCGCCGAATTGGTGTTCATCTTTGATCCTAGTTGACTAACTTTTGAATGCAAGAATCAGATGCTTTAATCTGGTGGAGGCTTATAACACTGAATTTTTTGGCATTTTGAGAATTCGTAAGTTATTCCTCTTTCTGTACATAACATTAATATTACATACAGGTGAAATATAGCCAAAGCCTAAACAATAAATTGTTGGTAAATCTGTCCTCAAAGCTTGGAAAATTTAGAAAATTGTATGAATGCGTACAATCGGTGACCGCTTGTTCAGTTCAATTCTAAGCAGTTCAAAAAAGAAAACACAACAAACTTTGTAAGAAGGGATGTAGAGTTTGGCATATATCAACAGCTGTTTGTTCTGTACCTGCAAACTCGTTATAGGCCGGAGGTGTCAACAATTCAGCTGAATAAGAAATTGAAAATTTTGACTCAGAGATGATAATCAAAAGAGCAAATTTGTGCGTTTGGGGAAAGCAAACAAAGCTACAGAACAAAAAGATGGCCAAAAACAGCCATTAAAATCAGTCAATGAACTTGTGTAATGAAAAAAAATGATTTCTATGCAAACTATGGGCTTGGGATTGCCTAATGGGAGTCTTGGGTAAATGATTCTGCAATAACAGACGCCTCATTTGCAAGACTAAGCCTTTTATCGCATAACACAAAGCCAGGAAAGCTTTAATTAAGGTTGTTAATGACAACACTAACAACAAAAAGTTCGGTCGGTATGTTCAGTGATAAATTAAAGTAGAAAACAATATGTTTCGGCTTGTTTCAAACACTATATTACCCACGCCTAATAACACACCAGACAAGTGAATAATTTCAAGTACGGATGTGAATAAAAACGATCAAACTTTTCTGATTGTTGCTCCGTTTTAAAGGCAGTGGAAGAAAACCATGTCAGAATGTATGAATAAAGATATAAGAACAAAATTTCGTTCAGTTAATTTTTTGGTACCCAGAAACTTGTTAACAGTTTTTCATAGACAGCGTTTCAAAACAATCAAGTGCGAAAGGAGAAAAGCCTTGACCCAGCTTTATTTACTGGAAATAGGCTTTTAACGGCCCATAGTGGCAGGAAACTACACGTTATTACTGGGAACAGCGTATTATGGGTCTGTAATGACGGACCAACAGGCATTGTTTGCTGTATTCTAGCAGCCCACCTCTTGGAAAATGGCCGTTAATTTTGGTAGAATCCTTTTCAACAAGAAAACTAAGCTTCCTTTAATTCTTTTTAAAAACTTAAAAATTGACTGTTCTAAATGAAAAGTGGCGCGGCTTTTACTGACTTGCTTTAGCCAAAGTTTGGGCCACGATCATTTTTAAATTACTTAAGTTATTTTTTCCAAAAATCACTTAACGTTTGTTCTTGGTAAAGGAAAAATACACGTTGTATTTGTTTGCCGATGTGGTCAGCTGCTATGTTCGGCAGCAGTGTATTCTGTTAACACGAGCTACATGTATTGGAAATAAATGCTTTTATTTAAATTGATGAAGACGACAGTCCATTTTTTATGGTGCACAGCTTTATCAGTTTATGTCTGAAAACGAAAATGTGCAGTGGAAAGGTACATTTGAATAATGGCGTCATTTTCTACAAATACCATGAATAACACATGCACACTTTACTTCGTGTAAGATTAGTAGAGTACGTCAATTGTTCTACTATCCTTATAAAGGAATAGAAGTTTGAATAAGAAAGAAAACTCGAAAAGCGTTCTGATGGTTTTAAAAATTGACGCCCACATTAAACGTCATGTTGCACTTTACATGTTTTTTCCTCCCAAATTGTTACAAATTTCGGTTCATCTTTATCTAACGTAAACCAGTTTATGCGACAAAAATATACGACGATTAGAAATTACGTTGGTCCGCAAACCAACTAGCAAATTATGTGTAAGCTTACGCAAGTGCTGTTTACTATGACGCAGTTCACAGGAAATCTCCAATTTCTTGGCGCAAGTATCGTTGATATGCATAATGCGTAATCGCAAGTATATTTACTTTGGAATGAAAACAGTAACATAATTAACCATCCCACAAATCTATAGTCAGTCTCAAAACGTCTTAACTGTTGCATTTGCATTTTGTTAACGACATATTGGATCATATTTTTATAACTACTCGAGCATCCATTTAGTTCTTCATCGATCTTTAAGTGCGTATTAAAATATGTCATAACCGTAAAAACGTATCGTTAATTTGGACCACGTGCTGTTTGAGCGAAAACTTTAAAAAAAATAAAACTGTCCTTAAATTTTTAACAGTTTTAGTCCAAATTCCGCGAGAAACGTTGACGTGCAAGACATTTTCACCAAGTAAGATCTCTGCAAATTGTGGGAGATTCATTTACCTTTTGATGAGGTTTTGTACAGCTCAGAGCGCCATTGCACGCAGTTCTCTATTTTGCTGAATTCCAGCCGTTCGAAACTTGTTTTCATACTGAAGGGCAGCAAACAACAAAGTCGTTTTTACGTCATACCATGCCAAGTTATGTACCAGTTAAGAGTCTTATGGTCGGCCTGTGTTAGAACTTGTATGCGGCAGTATGAACAAGGCATGAATGCTGACATACAACCTACAAGCGATTCACGCAAGATATTTTATAGTTTTACATTTTCAGTTCTTGTTGCATCGCAGAGATGCGAAACTAATGATATTGAATTTACCAGTTGTAGAATTATTTTTCGGCGACTGCTTTAAAATGGAGAAAACAGGGTTAAAACCAAGAAATCACTAATCAAGAGTGCATGGGCAAAACACAGCATATATAAATAGAGTATTTTACTAATCGATCGATTTTCAGCAAATATACGATCGAGCAGATTGCGTAAGCATTTTTTTCAAGGTGTTTTTTTTCCAAATACAAGCAGACTTTTTAAACGTCAGAAAAAAAAACTAAAAGTTAATTACTTTCGGACGCATCATTAGACTCATACAATCTAGTTTTGATGCCAGGAAATTGGTAATTAACTTTTTCAAATGTCATCAATGTGCTTTTCATAAAAAGCTTCTTATCGGAAAAATTTCAATCAGGGATTTATTCATTCCGATATGCAAAACACATGTTTGAAACTTTAGAAAGTTTCTAAAGTCAAGCCATGCGGGCGCCAAAGTCGTGTTAAGTTGAAAAACAAAGAATAAGCTCTCTTCTTTAATCTTTGGGGTGGGCAGAGCTTTTGTCTGCAGCGGAAACTGTTTCAATTCTAGCTTGCACCTATGTCGCCTTGAACAGCTGCATGCATTTGTCCAAAATATTTACAGGCAAAGTTTTGAGGAGGGTGAAAGTTGTATATTTTGCTTTATTACATTGGAAAGTACAAATTTAAAACTATAAAACAGAGCAGGAAATAATGTTTTAGACACCAGTTGATTTGGCCGTTTATCAAGCCATGAGCTTGATCCTATTACGAAACGATAGGATCAAGTAAGGCCCGCCACGATCGAATTTGTGGTGGGTATTTCGTGTGGAGCAAGATTCGTGGGTATATCTCGTGTGGAGCAAGACTGAAGAAACAGATTAGCTCCATTTCCAGTTAGTACAACAACTGGTAGACGTCGATGAAGAATATGACGACACGACCAATATCTAACTTGAGTGCGAGTATTAACGCAACCAGACCGTCTTTTCAAGATCTGCACCAACACAACTTGGTAAAGCTGTACATGAAGTTTGAACTTGTCTCTGCTGTTTTTCTCTGCCTCATGTCAACAGCAAATGTAGTACCGAACTGCCTTCTGTTAACTGCAATTTGGAGAAATCCCGGCAAGTCATTTTGTACCGCGTCGACAAGCTTCGTTGTCGGTCTAGCGATAGCTGACCTAGTAACAGGCGTAACGACGGAGCCTTTCTTCGCCGCCTTTTACTTGGGGCGATATCTGAACATGTACCACAACCATGACCTACCGATTGAATTGCTGAGAACTTTGTATAGCGTGGGCTCATCGGTATCTACAATCACAATAACGTCGTCTTTCGTGATAGTCCTTGCATTAACTTGGTCTCAAGTTACTGCCGTGTCATACCCCCACAAATACAAGCTGTGGGTGACAAAACAACGAGCCGTAATTTGCGTCGTGGCAACTTTCGCTTACTTTACCTGCTTCACTATGCTTCAGCTTTTTGGCATTGATAAGAAGACGTTTCTTAAAGTGGATCTTGCCATCAACTCGACTTTAGTGTCGATTCTACTTTCTGTCACCATAGTATTATGGTGCCGCGCGTTTAGACAAAAGATGCAACAATCCAACACACTTTCCAGCAATTATCCACCAACCGTTCACAATACTCCAAACCCAAAAACCAGGGAAGCGCATCTAGAACTCCAGTTCACCATTGTCACAATTTATCTTGCTGGGATTTTGCTGATTTCAGCCTTGCCTCATGTCTTGATACTTCACGGTTTTCTGTATTGTAAAAATCTTACACTGCAGGAATGGGCCATCGTGCAAATCGCGATGAGAGTCAAAGACTTGTTACTGTTTCTGAAAGTAGGTCTTGACGCATTTATCTACGCTTGGCGCTTGCCGAACTACCGTTCAGCGTTGAGAAAAGTCATCGGATGTTCTTCGGCTGGCAGGCATAACGTTCGAAAGAAAACTAAAGTGTAGCTTGTAGTTTCATGATCAAGACAAAGCAACTATACTTCTACCAAACCGCAAAATTGATCGTATTCAAACCAGATTCTTGACTGAAACGTGTTACAAGTGGGGATTCAAAGCAAAAGAAAGATGTGGTTTTGTTTCTCTGTGGAAATAAAAAACGGCATCTTAATAAAAGTTTGGTACAGTTCAAAATGAGTTACACAATCTCATTTTAGGATAAATTCAGTTTTAAAAAGAAGCTGTCATGATGTCATGGTGAACATTTTGTGAAAATAGCCATATAGAAATGTACTGACATATTGCAAGACTGCGGTGCAAATTTGCAGAAACGCCTAGTTCAAATACACGGGAAAAAGTGATTACAAGTAACTATTGTCAATTATCACGGTAACCATGCATTCGGAAAGGTTGGTAAGAGCCAAATTTATAAAACCACAAAAGCGTGTACATTCGGACACATTCGGGTGTTCATTCTAAACAAAGTCCATCTCTACCAGCTATGGTCAAACAAAAGAAGCTTTAAGCATCTATCAAAGTTGTGAACAAACAGCGGTGTATTTGAGTTTGGGTCAGTAATGGTCAATTGAAATTATTAGAATGTGGAGCAGTACACAGTAGCCCAAAAATACAAAGGCGAAAACCTTTTTCAAACTAGATGAATAAAAATAGTTGGTTTTTTTTGCACGCGGAGGAAGTGATGCATTATAGAATGGGGGGCGTCAATTATCACTAATTTTTGACCAAATTATGCAGCTCACGACTGATTTAGCTCCGTTTAGTCTCATCTGGACAGTCACGTCGAAGAGCACTTTCTATGATTTGCTGACTTTTAATACTTAAGGTTCTCACTGATTCAGTTAGTTCCGTCTAGATTATGACAGAACTAAATATTTAGAGTATTTCTGCTATTTCTTCTCAAGTCTCAATCACATAATAGTTGCCGCGGAAACAAATCAACAAAACTTGCCTGACTGAATCGATATGTAACTTTCAAAATAATTTCGCAAATGCTACTCGAATTATCCTAATTTTGTTTGCAGCGAATAAGGCTTCAAAAGCACCGAGCACCTCGTATTATCTCTTATTGTGGGCTAGCATGTTGTAGATACGAAGTAAAAACTTGACGTCGAGTTTCCGATAGAGCGTTTATAATCCAAAGAGGCATAAACGGCGACAAAGGAAAAGAAGGGTGGCCATGTTAGTATATACCAAACAAAAGAAGGTCGTTTGTTCTACTGTTGCTAGTTCACCATCAAGACGACCATGACGTCACCGGTGAAAACGCCTTGTATTTGCAGTACCCGTTGACTGCACTGTAATGACTACAGACTAGTTTTACAATGTAAATATTAGCTAACCACAACTGTGTAATGTTGAGTTTGGATTTTGCTGGGTTTAGATACATTCAGCTGCAAGTAGCAGCAGCAACTGGAAATACGAAACTGGACTATTGTGCGTATTCAGCGAGGAATTGCATTGCACCGGCTTCTCAAGATGCTCAAGACGATTGGTCCTGGTTTGATCGAACAAGAAAGTAAACAAGTGTCAATTTCAAAATAAAGTTTTGAAATATTCAATCATCATCACGATTACTAACAATAAGTATGATTGCAGTACGTATCCCAGAACTAAAGAAGGCTTCCAAACAAGCGCTTGAGTTCTGGGCACTATGCCCTAACTGAGCTTTCGTAAAACTTTAGTATACTTAAAGACAAGATAACTTCTAGATGTACATCATTTTATATTTAAGGTTACCATTCACCTTGAGCGATATTTTCAGTTTTTCGTATGTAACTTCGTAAAGACGCATCGGTTACCCACAAACTAATATATCAATGGAAAGCTTATGAAACTACCTAGATGATGATGACTTTTTTTTAAAAAAGAATATTAGTTTGTAACGAATGCTAGCTTCATAACTCAAATTAGCTCTTTCACTTCTAGAAGTCAATGCGGCTGTCAGCTTCAACTTACGCCGTTTGTATTTTGTTTATCAATTTTGACAGGGTGAGATTAAAATTGAGGGAGCTTTGATCCTTAACATTTTCGTAGTTTTATCCAACAACAACAACAACAAAAACTTTATTAGCACTCTATATTGTGTATAGTATAAAAACAAGACTTTCAGGAATTCGAG